>RJWT010012420.1:0-22476 GCA_004365215.1 Cuniculus paca
TTCTCTCAGAGAGACTGTTTACGCTGCTATTTACTGTTCCGCCATCTTTGATGTTCTGATTGTGATACTTTATTATGGCAGCAATAGTAAACTAATGCATCAATTCCCCTAAAAAAAGAAAATAAAAGTAAGCCAAACAAACCACATCTGCTGGCAGCAGGAACTGTAAGCCACTTCTGACTGAAAACTGGTAAATCACACAGACTAATTTTTAAGTAATAAAAACTTGACAATCACCAACAGGGACCCCATGACTTAATCAAGTGCAGCGAGGAACGCAAAATAACATAACTGTGATTTATGCTAGGGATGTTGACTCTGAGAAGAGAATGCAAATCCCCAACCCAGTGTCTACACAAGGTGAACTAATGTTGGTAAGTCCCTGTTGATGTAGAATTCCACACCCAAATCCCAAGTGGACTTGTCACTTTACATAAACACAGCTGGACACGGCAGGGAGGAGAAAGAAATAGCAACTTATGCAGCATGAGTCATTCGTTCTATTCAAGAAGCAAAGCAATGCCCCTGGGGAAGCACCCAAAGACCCACTGTAGTGCTATCTTCAGAATTTAAACCTAAGAAATACTCTGAGACACAGGGTGATACGCTGGGCTCTTGTCCTTGATGTCAACTCTGTTCACTGTTTCCCAGACTCATTTCCCTGTTTCTCAAGCTAGCTGCATTTCTTTTTCCTTTTCTTTCTTCTTCTTTTTTCTTTTTCCTATTTTCCTTTGCACAGGTAATTTCTGAGGCCTCATTCAATTTCCACAGAAGGCTCTGCACTGAGTGAGAACAGGAGTGTGCGTGTCTTCACTGAAATCTCTCTCAGTGGTTTTCTGGGCCCTAGATTGCTGTACAAGGATGGCCATGGATAAGAGGTGAGCCTCTGGGAAATGAAATCAGACATGTGTCATGATGAAATGCCAAGGGCCCGTAGAGGCACTCAGCTCCAAAGTGGCATCCCAGGGGCATCTTGTAACTGTGGGTGTTCTGTTTGGACTATAGTATCCCTCATTGTCCCCACCCTGAGAAAAGTTATTTTGAAAGCCTTTAGGGGGAGAATATTCTCTTCTATTTTCCACAACCCTCAATCGTCCCATGATCTTTTACTATCCCTCTTCATTCATCGATATTCCTTGCCAAGCTCCCAAAAGAATTTTAGTTGGTGACAATTTAACTTTATCCAATTCCTCATTTAACTCAGTTCACTTACTCATTTACTCAACAAATATTTATTGACCATCTGCTATGTGTCAAAGAATGTAATGGGAATGTAAGAGTCAACAAAGTGGTTGGTCTAACAATACAGAATTCTTTTTTGGTCATTATTCTCTAAACAATTCAATATAGCAACTATTTACACATCATTTGGTATTACAAGTCATGTAGCACTTATTTAAAATATACAAAAAGGAGCTGGGGTTATATCTCAGTGGCACAGTGCCTGCCCAGCAAGAGCAAGGTCCTGAGTTTGAGTCCCAGTACCAAAAAAGAATTAAAATATACAAGAGGATGTGTGTAGATTATATGCAAATATACCATCTTATAAAGGTCTTGAACATCTGTGGGATTTGGTATTTGTTGGGATCCTAGAACTGATCCTCCAGAGATACTGAGGGATTTCGCAACAGCCCTGTGAGGTATTTCACAAACTATTAGATGAGGAAAGGTACAGAGCAGCTCTAGCCTCAGATGGCAGGCATATATTAATAGGATCATGCAAAAGGCTCCAGGGCTCTACCATATAGCACAGTGGCCACTAGCCTGGCTGCTGCCATCTAAAGTTACTTAAATGAAATAAAAATTAGAACTCAGCTCCTTGAGGACACACACCACTTGTGCTCAACAGCTGCACATGCCCAGTGGCATGATGGGGCACAAAGGACAGGAAAATGGGCATGGGGGGTGTGTGTGAAGAAACAAAGCAAGGACTTGGCTACTCATGGTGAAACTCTTGGTGGGTTTAGAGTAGGGAAGTGAAGACTTACATTTTCAAGAGTCTCTCTGACCAACATGTGTGGGCAGAAAACCACAGGGTTTGACATGGAGGCTGGGAGAACTGTTAGGAGGCTGCTGCAGCCAGCAGGCCAGCTGGAGACACTGAAAAGAGGGGAGATGAGCAGGTTTCACTCCATGAACAGCCCTTCACACTGGATGTCCCCTCTGCCTGGAGCACTCTGCCAAATGTCCTCCTGGCTCACTCCTTTACCTTTTTGAAGGCTTCCTTCCTACCTCAGAAAAGGCTTGCCTCTCCACTGCTTTATTTTCGTCTTTATCTGAAGCTAGTATGCTCTGTATGTTTCTGATTTTGTTTACTGTGCATACAAGGGCCCATACAACAGTATGATGTTTGACATCTTTGATCACTGCTAAATCCTCAGCACCTGCCACAAGCTGGATTGCTATGGTTCGTGTCTGGATGTCCCACTAAAGACTCGAGTAGTTATGGGGAGTGGGTTTTTTAGAGACAACTGGATTTAGAGTTTGTAACTGATTCATGGTCTAATGCTGGGATTGAGGGTATGAGTGCTACACCCATCCAAGGGCAGGTAGCCTGCACTCAATATAAGGGACAGAAAGAGGCTTGCTGTCCACTTGTCTCTTTTTGATTTTGCTGTTTTCTGTCACTGTAAACTGTTGCCCCTCTGATATGTGCCACTCTGTCTAGAAGTCAGCCAACTGTAGACTGAAACTGCTACAAACTGTGAGCTAAATAAACCCTTCCTCCTTTAACTTTGAGTGTCAGGTATTCTTGACTCAGCAACAAGAAAAGTTACTAATACAAGGACACTCAAGAAACATCTTTAAATCAATGAATGAATGGCAGAGAAAGAGAATAGATGGTGAGAAAAACGAAGCCTAAAGAGGGAAAAGTCTAAAGCTACCCAAGAATTAACAACAAAGCCCATACCAAAGCCCAGGTCTCCCAGCCCTGGCCCTCTACTCTCTCATGCTTCTCACCACCTTGTGAAAGTTTCTTCTTTAGCCTTTAGCCTTCTTGAGCTCTCCATGAGCATATTTCTAATGAATGTTATGCTAAATTGTCACTTTTCTCTTGATTCTCTTCCTCATTTTCTTCAGAATGTACTTTCGTATTTGGCGGAACTTTTCCCCTTTTCTGCAAACCCAGACCAACTGTAACATCTAAAACATTACATTACATGGAAGAAAAGAAACCAGAAGCCATGATCCCAATCTTGTGCTCTACTAAGGCAGCCTAAGCAGAAAGATGGAAAGCCATAGACTCTGGCTGGAGGGTAACGTGGGTAGTAGGACAGGAGGAACTAAGCTAAGCTCCTCACCTTTGCCCACAGAGAGCTACTGGGCAACAAGGGTGGACCAAGGAATTTTCTCTGGTATCTGCCCAGTGATTGCTCCAAGAAACCTCAGTAAATCTTCCCCCAAGAGAAACAGACCAAGAAACTCAGGAATCTTAGTCCATTTCCTGCTTCTACAACAAGCTGTCTGAGAATGAGTATCCATAAAGAACAAAAGTTATTTAGCTCTTAGTTTTGAAGACTTAGGAAGGCAAAGGGCGTGGTGCTGGCATTTGGTTAGAGTTTCTTGCTAAATCATAACATGGTAGAGGACATGGCATGAAGAGATAAAAAGAGCTCGCCAGATTTGCGGACTGTGGGGGAGAGAACAAGAGAACAAGCCCCACCTGGGAGCCAGTACCATGTGCTGACATCTTCAGGCAAGGGGACAACCAGCCCCTTCCAGCTTGCGGGCTGGCAAACAAGAAATATCAATTCCCTCCCCACCCCCACCACTGTAAGTGACCGGCTGATCCAGAGAAACACAGGCTGTGATGATAGACATGGAGGCGAAATGCAATTGGACCCTGTGATGCTTTGGTGTTTCACTGACCTCACAAGTCTAGGGCCAGTGGTCAGATCATCTGTTCAGAAGATAGCGCTACACAGTGTGGCATCAAAAGGGGATCTCCTTCTGAGGGTGGTAGCCATTGTAGATTCCCCACTGTCTTGTTTTGAAGTCCTACATTGTTTTCATTGTTTTGTTGGGTTGGGTTTTATTATCTTTTGTTTTGTTTATGTTATATTCAATGGCATGAACAGCTATTTCAAAGATAGCAGGATATATTATGGTGGCCATTTTGCATTTACTACTGTCTTGTTTTGAAATCCTGTATTGCATCCACAGTTTTGTTTTTATTGTTTCCAATCTATTCTGTTCTGTTCAATTTTTACTATGTCTGAAGTCATCTGCAACTATTTTGAAGACAATAAAAGGCATTATGGTAACTATTGTTGATTTTGTAATGTTTTGAAGTCCTGTATCACTTACACTGGTTTGTTTTTGATTGGTTCTATTCCATTTCATTTTCCTTGGTTTTATCCTCTTTAAAATTCAAATAAATAAATAAATAAATAATTTTTTAAAAAAAGAACTCGCCAGAGGGAGACAGAGATGCTTTTATAAAAAAGCCACTCCTGTGATAAGCTATTTACCTATAAAGCCACTAATTTATGAATGTATTAATCCATTCATGAGGACAGCATGGTAACCCAATCACTTCCCAAAAGTCTCATGGCCCAATTATCATTAGCATATGACTTTGGGGATTACATTTCTAACTTGTGAAATTTGGGAGACATATCGAAAGAATACCATCAGGCCTTTCTCCCCTCTATATGAGGGCAGAGATATCCTTAAATCTGGTCTTTTCGTTTTTCATCCCTTGTCTGATCAAGGAAGGGATGTGTTTCTTCAGATTCCTTGTGGCTATTTTGAATACCCACATCTGGTATGACAGCAAAATTCTTCTCCTCATGCTTTGTAACAATGGTTGACTTTGTTACTTTTCTCATTACTGAGACAAAATACCTGATACTCAAAGTTAAAGGAGAAAAGATTTATTTGGCTCACAGTCTGTAAACATTTCAGTCCATAAACAGCTGGCTCCAAGGCAAGGTGGAGTGGCAGAGGGGCATCACAGAGGAGGACAGCTCATGTTGCCCACAAGATAGCAAAAGCAACAAGGGGGAGAGGCAAGAAACCTTCCTATAGATTCTTCTAGCCTGGGGCTTAGCTATCTCTAACATGACATCCACCCAACTTGGTACCCAGCCCAGAGAAGCAACTTATCTCTCTGAGAGTAACTTCTGCATTCTCCTTCTAGTTCCAGAGATAAACCTCCTGCTCCCTTTTTGTGTGTGCGCTGAGCCCTCTCCAATCCCAAGACTTCACAACCACTAAGTGCTCCACTCCCAGGCCCCAGTAAATCTTTCTGTTTCCTGTTTTGTGCAGGCAGATGTTCCTTCAAATCAGCTGTTAATATGTCATTTTGCCCACCTCCCAAACTTCTCCCCCAGTCAAACCTGATAAAGGTACCTTTGCTTCTTTGTTCTCACAGAGAGCCCTCTGCACCTCTTTGCAGCTCTCTCATACCCTCATAAAGGCTTTTCTATACTTTGTCTCTTTCTTATCTTTTCCCAGCTGCCTCAGATTGAATGCCAAAAATAATCACTTTCTGTCCCTTATATTGTATGCAAGCTACCTGCCCTCAGGTGGGTGTAGCACTCACACCCTTAATCCTAGCCAAAAGTATGCCAACCAATCAGTGGACTGATTTACTAATCACACACCCTTAATGCCAGCATCACACACTCTAGATTCAGCCACCTCTGAAAAAGTCCTGTGACCACATGAGACTTTGGGGGGATATCTAGACACAAACCATAACAATAGGGCATTAAATTAGCTACATTTTAACATTACACCCTGGCTTTTCTCATGCTATACATCAGGACACTGACTCAGAGTTACTTCAAGGGTGAGAACTGAAGTTAGGTTCAAACTTAGGAACTCTATTTCAGTGTTTGTCATCACTCATTCCTTATCAGTTGTTCATTCATTCATTTATTCAGCAATTTTTCAAACAAGTGATACTATGTATAGGTGCAAATCTAAGTTACAGTAATGAATATGCAGACAAGGTCTTGCATTCAAAAAACTAACATTCCATTTGAGCAGTTAGAGAAAAAACAGTGAACAGTAAGGTGAATAAATCCACCAATCAGGCAGTGTTAGAGAGGAATAATTGCTGGAATCATGATCAAACAAGCTACTGTGAGAACACTGGTGGGGGGTGCTTTTGATTGGCTGGTTGGAACAGGTTATTTCATGTTGAGGGATGCCAAATACAGCAGGAAGGAAACACTCCACTGAGATGTGGGGCTCCAAGTCATGAAGGAGATTGAGACAGGATGCCAGAAGGGTGGAAAGAAGCATGGCTTACCTTGGAAACAATCACTGGGCAGTTCATGTCTCTCAAAACACTGTCTGGGGGCATTTCTGCTCCTCATCTCTAGCCCTTCTTATGATTATGTACCACCTCCCCCATTATATTTAATGTCAAACAAATCTTTGGTTCTTATTCCTTTCTACCCCTCTATGCCTAACAGAGTTCCCTGTCAAGTTTTTATTCTGCTAACACTAAAGGCTGAGGAAGCTGAAAGAGCAATTAGCCAAGACCACAACAGCAACCACAACTGTCTGGAGCTTCACCTGGGGCTTTCCTGAGCTGTGCTGGTCCCACACCCTCCCCGGTTCCATTGATGGTAGGTGCCATTCTTTGCTACCCCTACTTATCTCTGTCTACAGCCTCCCACCTAGATTTTCTCTTTCTAGCCTACCCCTTTCCGACTGGCAGAGTACCCTGAACTCATGAATCTCTTCTGGCTCTTCTCAACTTCTATTTGGTCACTTGACCAGAGCTCTGAGGTTCTATGACCACATCTGAAGCTCCTAGACTCCAGTTACCTGGAGAGAGACTGCAGAATCACTCTGATTCGTGACCTATGGGTGGAAGATTGAGAAGAGCCATCTTCCATCCCTTTTATGAGAATGTATAAATAATTCTTCCCTAGTTCTCTTTTCTGTCAATGCTGAGCATCGCTCCCTTTGGAAAACACCCCTGAACCTCCAAATGTAAGTAACAAGTCCCCCCTGTGTGCTTCTAAGGAATGATGCACTTACCTTTCATGTATCTCCAACCACAAGTGGCTACTGGCCACACAGAATGTGGTTGCCCTCGAGAGTAGATCGACATGGTGTCTTTATGGTTGGAGGATCTGATCCCTATCAATGAACGAGCTTCATAGCTGAGCCACTTAGGCCACAGCAGGTTCAACCACGAGGTTGCTGCAGCTCTTGTGCTAGGGACTTGCTAAGAACAGCAAGTTCATTTTTCTCTCTCTCTCTTTCTATCTCTATCTCTACCTCTCTCTCTCTCTCTCTCTCTCTCTCTCTCTCTCTCTCTCTCGGGAGGGATACCAGGGGTCGAACTCATGACCTTGCACTTACCAGGCAGGCAAGCACTGTGCTACTGAGCTATATCCCTGGACCCTTATTTCTCTTTTTGACTGCACAGCATGTGGAATTCCTTCCAGATTTGGTGGGTCTTCAATTTCCTCTCCTGTAAAGCTCAACTGGGGGATCTGTAGGCTCAGCACCAGTTGGATGATCAGAAAAGCAAGTGTGTTGAAAACACCTGATTGCTCAGTGGTAGGCAGGACAACTGAACTTCCTATGACATCATCGATCATAATCGAGCATGGCAGGGGGATTTCTGCATTTCCAGGAAGACTCTCAGGCACCTCTATTTAGAATGAGGTGAATCCCTGTCACTGCCTGAGTTCCAAACCGGGTCAAAAAGCAGAAGTTGTCTATGGCCATACCATCCTGAATGTACTCGATTTTTTCAAAATCAGAGACACAGAAGACATCCAAAGTGGGTGAACAGGAGAAGAAAGGTGTCTTCAGACATATTCACCACTCAAATTCCCTCAAATTGTCTGTGACCTTCATATTTCCATTTTTTCTTTTCTTTTGCTCATCTTTTAAGTACAGGGGATTAAATCACTCAAGTTCTTCATCCTTGTAACTTTTTTTATTTTTTGAGACAGGCTCTTGCTTACTCACTAAATTGCACAAGCTGAAGCAGAACTTGCAATCTTCCTGCCTCAGCCCCCCAGAATGCTAGAATTATAGATGTGTGCCTTCACACCTGACTCCTCTTATTTCATTTTTTTTTGTTTGAACAATGTTATGATTTTTTTTTCTTCCTACAAAAGTTAAACAGAATCATTACAAAACCATAAATAGAATACAGGTGAGAAAAAAGAATAATAAACACTTGAAATGTTGACATTTTCTTTATAAAACAAAAACAAATACTTTCTCACTGCCAAAATGAGGCAATACTTTCCATTTATTCAGTTCTTTAGAACCTCTGCTAAAAGCCAAAGTTTAGACAAATTAATTTCAAGCAAGAAAATTCATGAATCTATAGACTCTGAACCAGAAGAGGTTCAGAGATCATAACAATTTGAGCTTTTATAAGCCAAATTCAGAAACCATCTGATTGTCTACAATTGAACATGTATGTGAGCTGGCTGCCTATGATTTGCTGAAGCTCAGCTGCTTATCATCAGCTGAAACCTGGCCATACACTACAAAAATATAGTCCTAAATTAGGCTTCTATTTTGTTTACATTCTAAGTTAGAGTGTACAGTTTGTTACATAGGAATTCAAATCACAGAGGCAGCCTTAGGCTAATGGCCTCCTGCTTATTTAATTTAACACCCCTTTGGGGTATTTTTATTGTTGTTTTCATATATGTGGCATACTGTGAACAGCTTTCCTTGTGATTGAACGTTGTCCCAAAGCAGCTTTTCAAATGGCTGCTGAGCGTCGTGTGGTATGCAGGTACTAGAATTTATTTCAGTAATTCCCCAAGCTTGGGTATTTAAATTGGTTCTGAATTTCATTATTATGCTGCAGAAACAAGCATTCTTTTAGCTAAACTTCTCCACACAACCAATATTATTTCTTTAGGGTCAGTTGCCAGAGGTCAACTAGCTAGATCAAGAGTATGAACTGTTACAGTTTTCCTGCATCCCCCTTGACTGCCATCTGCAAAGAAAGCTTTCATTCAGCTGCTACCAGTTAGGCATGAGGTTGTGTGTGGGTCTTTTGTTGACATTTCTTTCATCATAGCCACCTTTCGTGTCCACTTAAGCTGTTTTTATTGGGATGATGGATGGCAGGCCATGCAGCTGGCTTTAATACTTACCCAGGAAAAGTCCCAGACAGGCCTCAATAAATTCAATGTATGCCAAGAATGCAGTGCAAATATCAGGAAAGCAAGACAATAAATGATTACAGGAATGTCCCAATGATCCTACTGAACACAGCATAGAGATTAATAAGCTATAGGACCCCACAGTTTGGACACTGACCTTGACTTGAGCAAGATCTCACTGAGCCTCAGTTTTCTAAACTGTGAAATGGAATCCTAACAGGCTTGTTTGGAAGGAAGTTAAATGAATTGTGGTGTGAAAATCCATAGCACATGACAGGGATTGTGTAGCCCTCAGTATGCAGTAGCTAGAATTGTTATTTGGGCACAATAACTTGAGCTAATATAACAAACTGTCTATTTGAGACCCTTAGGAGACTATTAAAACTGCTAAGAATGATTTCTTAGTGCAACAACTATTCTCATGGGAAGAGGTACCCATATGAGTTAATTTCCTTAAATATTTACTGTATTCCGTGTTTTGTAGTTCAATGTTTCTTAACATTTCCTTGGAAATTTTATTTGGCTTAGTTATCCCATTTCCATAAAGCTTATGCTGGCAAACATTCTCCACAGTAAGGGGAAGCAAACTCAGGCGTGGCCTCCAGACCACAGACTCCTTGGATGGTAAACTGGGGAAAATGCAAGACCCTGGGTCTCAAATAGACCGCCTGTGGTTCAGTTTTCTTGTGGGTTTTATTCCATTAACAAACTACCTGGGAAGTAACTCTTATGCCTGCCTGGGCTCGAGTTTGCAAAGTAGCATTGAAAATGAAAGGAAGTAACCTTAAGTTGGATGTTTGGGGACTTCTAGAAAGAAGGATGAGGTTTTTGTCTGGTTTAAAGTTACCCATTGTAGTGTGTAACTTTGCTTATGGGAATCCTGTATGGCCTCACCCCAGCTTTCTTCCTCACCTCAGCTCTTGATCCCAAGTACCCTAGCTTCATGGATGCATGAGATACTCTAGAAGCATGGCACACATTGTCTTGCTTCTGGGTGTCTACATAGCTTTATGGTTTAATTTCTGTTGTTTGGCTGCCACTCTTGAGCCCTTCTCTATGCCAAGCACTTTGCTAAGCATTGTTTTACTCCTCATTATTATTGTTAAATATATCGATTGTAATAGAAGATGATGTACCTCACACTGATGTATAAAGGGTAATATTTTGCTCCATCTACTCCAGATCCTCTTTGTTTTAAGAAAAAACTTCACAGGTATTTCAGAATCTTACCCTCCCAATCCCATTTTTCTCCCTTCTTTCCTGGAAACAAATGCTTGTCAAACATTGCTAGGCAGCCTTCATCCTATGGTTTTAATACATTTTCCTCAAATGTAAATATAAAGCACATACAGTGTTATTTGCTTAAGTCTCCACCCCATTGTGGTGAAAACACATAACATGAAGTCTGCCCCTTTAACAAGATTTGAAAAGAACAGTACTGGCTAGTTAACTGCAGATACTTTGTTGAAGACCAGATCTCTAGTTTTGTTTCTTCTTGCATAGCTAAAACTCTATATCCACTGGGCAGTAACCCGTTTTCCCTAGTCAAGCCCATTGCAACTAATACTCTGCTTTCTGCTCTAAAGAGGTTAACTATTTAGACACCTCATTTATGTGGAATCATGCTGTATTTGCCCTTCTATGTAGAGCTTATTTCATTTGGTGTAATGTCCTCAAGGTTTACTTTTTTAAAAGGTAAATAACGTGCATGTCCATGTTCATGGCAGCATCATTCTCAATAGCCAAAGAGTTGTAAGACAAAAAATAAAAATAAAAGCCAGGCATGGTGGCATATGCCTATAATCCTAGCACTCAGGAGACTGAGGCAGGAGGATTGTTGCAAGTTTGAGACCAGCCTGGGCTACAAAGTGAGTACAAGGCCAATTTGAACTGCATAGTGAGATGCTGTCTCAAAAAGACAAAATATAAAATAAAAATAAAAATAAGAAACAAAGAGTTGGAAACAACCTAGATGACCATTGATTGGGGAATAGATACAGAAAATACAGCATATACACCCAATGGTGTATTATTAAACCCTTTCTGTTGTAGTGCGTTATCTAATTTAACCTGTGAAGGTGTTGCTAGTTCCGTCTTATAAATGAGGAGACAAAGGCACAATTAAATAACTTGCCCCCCAAAAGGAAGATTCTTGCTTAGCTTCCAAGCCTTCAATTTCACCTTCACCATCCTCTTCCCCAAAACATAGAAAAAGATCAAAGTTCCTCCTCCACTCCTTGGGTCCACATGCTACAACACCATTGCACCGACCTTAGTAAAAAGCTATATAGGACAGATTATCTATCTGTTTCACTCCGGAGGACAAGGCCTGAGTCCTTGTCCTGTGAACACCAGTACACACCACAGCATCTTGCCCATGATAAGTAAGCAATAAGAAGTTTCTAATGAATGAAAGAAAGGAAGAAAACAGTGAGCAGAATAATCAGTGAGCAGACAGGAGGTGACTCTGTTCTGAGCTGCTGCACTACCAAAAGGATAGACTATACCTGAAAATACATTTTCTTCCAAGCCTTTGGTTTACTACCAGCCAGAACTCTTGATTTTCTGTTTCATGAGCTTGCCAGAATTTCCCTCGAAATAATCAGAAAAACCTCAGTTTACTTCTGCTCATTAGATACTGAGCAAAAGAAATCTCTCTTACTTGCCCAGGCCTGGTGTTGCACATACTTGCAGATAAAAAGTGAGTGACCAAGAGCAAGAGGAAGCCTGGATATCTTCCATTTGAACCAAAGAGCTGGTCCCAAGATGTGTGTATTGCACTGACATATGGGACACATCTGAGACATCTTCAGAAATTTGTTCCACTCTGCTGGATACTCCAATTTCAGATTCTCATATGCCACTATCATTGTTTTTACCTTTCCTAAAATTAACCACAGTTCTTTTACTTATTTACCATAGTATACTTTTTTGTCTTTTTGAGACAGGATTTTGTTGTGTAGTTCAACCTGGTCTTGAACTAAGTTTGTAGCCCAGGCTGGGCCTGAACTCACAGCAATCCTCCTGCCTCAACCTCCCAAGTGCTGGGGTTACTGGCACACCTGCTTTACTATAGTATTTTAATTTGATTTCTTTTTTAGCTTCAAAAAATCTTTTTTCGGAGCAACAAATCACATGCCATCATGAATTAGATAAACTTGTGTTTTTCTAATATACAACAATATATATTTGCGTGCAAATTTATGCTTGTAAAGCATGTGTCTTCATCCAAATTTTAACTCAAGTTGTTTTGTGCACCACAGCCACTGGAACTCTACTCAGTAACAAACTACCATTCTGTCTTGTTCTGGATTTGGCCACATGTAATGCACAACTCAGGAAATAAACTGGTGTTTGGGCTTCAGTGAGGAAACCAAACTGGAGAGAAAGCATCTTTTTTGGACACTAGGATTTCAAATCCAGTGTGGCCCATGCTGCGCAAGTACTCCTCAATCTCTGAGTTCTCTGGGAGATATTTTTGCTCAAAAACTCTCAGAGTTCAGCTTCCTTATCTGTAAACTGGGGCAATAATCTCTAGAGATAAGACCAGGTGCTTGGTTGTAGCAACAAAAACAGATTCTCCACTGAACAAAAAATAGAACAAGCTGAACAACTTTGCAGACTGGGGTTCACACAGTGCATAGAAATCTGAACAGGCTGGAATATAGAAAATAGGCAGCACCTGTGGAGCCGCAGAGAACCTGGCTATAGATTACCACAAAGCAGGCCCCGCCTTGGGAGCAGGTGGTACTTAGACAGGTGCTTCTGGTGTTCCAGTAGAGTCCACGCCTTCCTTTGTGTCATTAGTTTGAAGCTCATTGTCCTGGGACAGAGTGGCTGGTGGCCAGGTTGTCAGAGGAAAGAATGGGCGAAACAAATTCTTTTGAAGACAATGAGAAATGGAAACTTGTCTCTATAACTGCACCCATGAGAGCATTCCCTAAGGGAAATGCAAGGTGCTGAGAGGAAAGAGGGTGGCGACACTGGAAAACCAAAAATAACAACCAGCACCTACTCAGAGCTTTCCAAGTTGTTTGCAGATTTGAAATCATCTGAACAGGTTAAGTATCCTTTATCTGGAATGCTTGGAACAAGAAGTAATTGCAAATTTAGATTTTCTTACTACTTTGAAATATTTGCATATTCAGAATGAGATATCTTAGGGATGAAACTCAAATTTAAATATAAAATTTAATAATGTTTCATATATACCTTATAGATCTGTACACCTTACAGACAACATTTCTAGTATACCTCTGTTTTGACTGTGACCCATCACAGAGGGACAGGTATGGAATTTTCTAATTGTGGTGTTATGCTGGTGCTCAAAAACTTTCATATTCTAGAATTTTATGGATTTGGAGTTTTCAGATTAGAGATGCTCAATCTGTATCAAGTGCTGATAGAGTTCCTGGTACACAAAAAAATTAATTCCATGAACTAGGAAGATATAAAGGATTGTTTAAGGAGAGGGAAAAATAGGAGCTGTAACTTAATAACATAAAATGAAATAGCAGTTATCTTCCTGGGGACACGCGAAAGAGGCAATGTAGAACTGCACTCTAAAGCACCCTCTTTTCCAGACCATGCTGCCATTGATAACATGTGGCTTCTGAACACAAAGCCAGTTCAGTGGCTGCTGGTGGAGACAGCACGTTTATTGCTAAAGGATGTTTAAACAGAAAGCAGCACACTCACCAGAATCAATGTCTTTGGAGAAGGAACTACAATTCTGGGCTGTGCTGCCGGAACACTATGAACAAAAAGCTAGACTTCCTGGACCTCCCAAGGGGCTGGTCTTGGGTGGAAGAGAAACATAAAGTTACAACAGGTTTCAAAGTCAAAGTTAACCTTGTTAAAAGGTTCAAAACAATGAGAAGACATGATTGCCTTCTGGGCTGAGTAGAAACGATGTTTGGGATAGGACCTCGAGGAGGTAGAGTGCAACTCCTCACTCTTTCTTCATGTGGGGTGTGCACAGAGTAACTTCTTTCCAGACAGTACATGTGGAAAGGGAGGAAAAAGAGTAACTTTATAGTGAGTAAATCTGACACACATTCAACCAGGTGAAAAAGGTCAACATCAATACCAGGGAAGTAAGTATCCTTGATACCACGGAACGAGAATGGACTTTTGCCTCTGTGGTCGTTCTCACCCAAACCCACAAGCTCACACTAATCATGAGAAAATTGTCACACAAATCCCAGTTGAGACAAATGCCATAAGACACATTGTAAGTATTTCTCAACTGCCAAGGCCATCCAAAAACAAGGAAAGTAACAAACTGTCACAACCAAGAAGAGCTGAAGGAAACATGATAATTAAATGTGATGCGGAATCTGGAATGGGATCCTGGAACTGAAAACATATTAGGTAAAAACTGAAGAAATCTGAGTAAATTATGGATTTTAGTTAATAATACATTTGTTAATTAACTGTTATAAATGTACCACACTAACATCAGATACTAATAAAAAGGGAAACTGGATGTGGAATACATAGGAACACTATACTCTTTACAAATTTTCTATGAATCCATTCTAAAATGAAAAGTTTATTTCAACAAAAAAGTTTAGCAAGATAGTAACTTTAGCAAGATAGAACAAAGGTGGTAAATATATTAGTCTTCATAGTAAAATTCCTTCAATTCTTTTGTTTTGAAATGATTTATAAATTTTTCAATGTAGACATATTGATTACACTACACAGTAGGAAGATCCTGAAATGCCTGAGCCAGGTGGCAAGGACTGCATCCAATAATGAGCTGTGTGACAGTAACCATGGGCACGCTGTCTCTGAGGTTATCCTTACCTGTTATGCTGTGTTCATTGCTTTGTACTAGTTAACGTGAGAGTGGGAGGATATTTATAACTTTACCATCAACTTTGGTTCCTCCAACCCTGGTTTTCCCCCTTGAGATTTTAAGTCTCTTAATTTCATTTTCTCCTAAAAGTCCCACAGTTAAGGAGAGGCCATATGCTTATTTATTTCTACAGATGATCTATTGTCCTACTTTACAGAAAAATACTGAGGCTTTCAGGCATAGCTCCCCCACTTCCTGTCCTCCTACCTACAAACTTATTTAAAACCTTCCCCCACCTCTTCCTCTCACACTCAGAGACTTGCTCAGGGTCGACCCCTCCCCTGTCTCTACATCCTCCCTCTAATTTTTCTAGGACACTCACATTTTTCCATCAGTTACTGTAACTCTTCCTCAAAACTTCCAGACTTTTACACAGACTTTTTTTCATCCCCCTGAAAGCCTGTGAATCTCATCTTGAAAAAAATGAACCACGCAATCCAAAAGCAAAGCAAACCAACCCCTGAAGCCCGCCCTCTTCCTCTGTTCTCCTCTAATCCTGCCTCATGTCTTCTGCCCATGGCCAGAGTCCCCACAGGACAACGCATTCTGGCCGTCTGTAGACTGTGCCCTAATCCACTCTGCTAAAAGTCTTCTGACAAGATCAGTGTGACTCAGCCAGGGCCCACACCAGCAGCTTCTCATGGTCTCATTGTCACTAAACTGTCAGCTTTGGGGGATCCTGATGACCAAGTGTCTGCTTGGCATTCTCTCCTCCCCACACCCCTTCAGCTGATCCTTGTCAGCCTCTCTTGCTGATTCCTCTTCCGCTGCTTACCCTGATAAAATCAGAGTTCTATCGTTGGCCTTTATATCGTGCCCTTACACACTCTTCCTGTGCAGTTCAGCTCCCCACAAAGCCATGCTTTGTCCAATGACTCCAGATCTTCTCCTCTGCTGAGACTACCAAGGGCTAATATGTAACATATTTGGGGAATGTACTGTGTGCTAGGCACTGTTCTAAGCATTTTACACACATTATGTTTTCTGATTTTAACAACAATCTGGTGAGGCATCATACTATTATTAACATGCTAGTTTACTGAGGAGAGAGAGAGAAAACCAGGTCATCCAAGTTGAAACCTAGGCTCTAAACACCACGCTGTGCTCTTTGAAGAAATCCCTACCTGCAGAATCTTCATTCACTTCAGATTCACTGTGCCCTAAATGGAACTCACAATCCTTTCCCCCCAACTGTTCCCTTTGTGTTTCCAGGGAAGGGTCCAGGCTTGATGGGGCCTAAAGTTTCTATAATTAGACAAAAAAGGAAAAATAAATAATAAGAAAATAGGGGATGCAAAATTAGGCTCGGGGCCTTGGGAGTGACCAGAGAAAGGAAGGGATTCTGGCACATAAGCTTCATTAACTTCTTAGTGAATCTTTCTCTACACATGCTGTACTTCAATGACTAGCATCCAGTTACTTCAAACGGAGACCAGAGACTTCTTTCTCTTTCCAGTCACTTCGCTTCTCTTCCTCATCCATGTGGAATCAGATATGGCATCCCATCAACCCTCCTTAAATCTCTGGAATCTGTATTCCACCCCAGTATGGTTCAGATCCTCAACATAGCTCACTTGGACAATCTCCATCACCAAGCCCACACTCGTGCTTCAGCTGGATTTACTCTGATGCGTTTCCTGTAAGCAGCCAGGTGACTGTCAGAATCAGGCACCTCATTAGCACCCCCTCCCTGTTCTCTGGCTAGTTTTAAATTCTCAAGCTTATCCTTCCCCAACTCTGCTCAGTTGCGTCAGGCTCCATCTCACTGTGCTCTCTGTCAGTTTCTTTCTTCAACAAGTAATTACTGAGTGCTTGTTCTTGAGTGCTATTATCAAATGTCAATCATGGGGAAACTGTGTTCCAAACACTGACGATACAGCAGAGAAGAAGATCAAGTCTTTCACACCACACAAAATAGCTTATAGCATCCAGACTATGAAGGGCTGTGTCAGTCTCTTTGCCTTTTCCTGGGATGCAGGGAAGGCTTTAAATTAATTGATCACTTGACTAATCGCTGTTCGTACATGGTCCAAAGTGTCATCTCCCCTACAGAACATTTCCTGATTGTATTTCACCAACAAAAATGAATCCCTTCCTATATTGTATCCCACTGTGCCTCTATCTTCTCTCAAAGTGTCTACTATAACCTGATGAATCTACTTGATTATGAGTTCTTGTGCATGTCACTTCACAGTGAACTCTGATTAAAGAGACAACACTTTATTCCCCTCTATGTCCCAAGTAGAACCTACTACATAATAAATACGAGCTGTCCACCCATCCTCATACACACACACACACACACACACACACACACACACACACACACATATTCATCTACCCATCCACTCATTCACCCACCTATCTAAAGATATTTCTGAATGTCTTCAGGGCATAAGCCTATATTTTTGCAGGCTCTCTGGATGCAGAGAAGAACAAGAAAAGGCCCCTGTTCTCGCTAACCATCAATTCTAGTGATGATGTGGACAAAGGAAATAAGCAAGATAGTCAGTGAGTGAGAAATGCTACAAAGTAAATTAAACCAAGTTACATCCCAGGGTGCACTATTTTGAAAGAAACGGTCAGGACATCTTACATTTCCACTTGTGATGAGATCGAAATGGTAAGGAAAGAACCAGCCAGGCAAAGAAGGAAAGAAAGTCTCCATGTGGGAATGTACTATGGGTTGGAGTAACAGAAGAGCAGAGTAAGCAGGAGAGGGGTGGGGTGAAGATAAGAGGAAAGAGTGAAAACATGAAAAATTTAAGAAGTCTGACAGATTTTTATTCCTTTTTCTAGCATTTAGTTCTGTTATCTAAGATGCTGGATAAGTCACTTCACCTCTCTCAGTGTCAGTTTCCCTACCATGAAATGGGGACACAAGTATATACAGGTTTGGTGGAGAAATATTAAATAAGGCAGTTCAGTAAAATTCCTGGCATGCAAGAAGTGACATTATTAGGTAACATTATTAGAAAACGTTATTTGCTTTTATTTTCTTACTTTAAATAATGATATAGTTGCCTCAAAGTTAGTTTGTACCATTAGAAAGTGTCATTGCTCTAACAACGTGAGAAAATGGCAAGAGTCACATGATGAGTTCTCAGTTCCCCATTTTGTTTATATCCTAATTGAAATTTCCCTTTTGTGACAATAACAATATGCAAAACAAAATCTGAAACTGCTCCACCTCTTGCACATCCAGAATCCAGGGTGGCCAAGCAGAGCCACCAGGAAGTCAGGGCTGCATTCCTCAGCAAGTTCAGAGTCTGCAGAAGGAACTGCCAGCGTCTCTCTAAGGCATAGGAACCAAGGGTGATGGGGTAACACAGCCTGGAAAACAGCAGTGGTCAGGCAAAACTACGGAGGGCTTTGTCCAGGGTGCTGTATAAGCCCGGCTTCCTTTTCCTGCACGCACACAGCAAACTGGGCATCACATGGCTCGCTTAGTTTCTGTTTTCATGTAGTTCTCTCTTTCCTCTCCTTTTCTTTTCCTTTAAAAACAAAGTTGAAAGTCACACCAGATGACTGACTACCTAGTAAGGGGGATGATGGTTTGGAAACTGACTTCCTGACAAGCCAGAAAGCTCTGGTTCTAGGAAGGTCCATCCTTCCAAGGCTCATCAACCAAAAAGTTGCTGTGTTTCACTGCAAGACTGCCTGATGAACACATAAATACACACACACTCACCCTCCCTGGCCCCAGTTTCACTCCACCCCCAGTCCCCAACCCCAGGAAATAGATTTCTCAAAAGGCAGGGCTAGATATGAGTCACAGGCGATTCTGTTTTGTTTTGGAGCATAAGACCTTCTTCTGCTGTTGAACCCAAAAGGAGATACTGAGAAAATGCAGTCCTGACTTCAAGGGAAATTCCCACATCAAGAGGCTAGCTTGGGAAGAACATGGTCCCTTTTCTCTGTTCTTTGGAGAGGCACAGAAAAGATATCTGTGTGTACTCATGTTCACAGGTAGGGAGTGGGAAAAGAAACTGAAGTCGTTAATATTTGGTATCACAGCTTGTCTTTGGAGCTTTCAAACTGTTCTCCAGGAGCTGTAGCCTTTGGAGAGAGAAGGCGAGGGAAAGCCCACGGCACAGCTCATCTCACCTACCACACCTTCACACAACACCCTGTCCCTAGCTAGGGCCATGAGAGGAGCTGGTGAGGACTCCTGCTCACATGATGCTCCGCTTCCCCCTCAGGTCAGCTCAGTCTAGGCAGAGAACAGAAATAGGGACCCCGCTCCCCATGGAGCATCGTGGCGACAGAGATGAAGACAGCTGCTGGGTAGGGGCTGCTGAATCCACGAGGGTAGGTCCCATGGCTCCCTGGAGATGGGGAAGATGAGACCTCAGGAAGAATCGGACTAGGAAATTTTGTTCCCATTCATTTCTCAGGTGGAAAGGATGTGTCCCTGTCCTTGTGGTCCACCTGCAGCCTGCCCGTTATTCTTACTCTTCAAACTCTTGGAAAGAGATGGAAGAGCGAGAACCATGAGAAAGCCCAGGGGTTGGAAAGCAGACACAGCTCTGATGATGAGCACTGCCCGGGGTTGACTCTGCCAGTAGCTTCTACCCTCAGTCACTGAGAAGCTGCCACAAAGCCATTCTGTCAACCAGAGGGGCCTGTTCAATACCCCATGAGTCCCAGCACCTATCTGAGGAAGCAGAGCACTTCCGTCTCACGTAAGGGTGGCAGGTGAGCACGCAATAGTTCCTGGCAAGGGAGCGACACAAAGCACTGCCCAGAGAAACTGTGGGAAGAAGAGAGAACCAGACAGTCATGAAGTCAGCAGAAGACACTTTTCCGGGACCACAGATTAGATAGACACCTGAGCTTGGTTTTTAGGAGAAAAGGGAACTTGGCAAACACATATCTTAATGCTTTCACTCTTTAGCTGGTTTTAGCTGGTTTTATATTATTTTGTTCTGCTTGAGTTTATTGTGTGTGAATGTACGAACAACCATTTCAAAGAAAACAAGAAACACTAGGATAGCCATTGTTAATTTCCTGTGGTTATGTTTTGAAGACCTGTATTGCTTGCATTGTTCTGTTCTGATCTGCTTTGTTGTGTTTTACTCTGTTTTGTTTTGGTTTTTTTTTTATTCTCTTTAACATAAAAAAAAATATATCTTAGCTGAGTGGTTATTAGAAAAGAAAATCTTCCAACGTGTTCAGGGTAGATATAAGTGAGGGTCATCTAAGACCACAGTCCTGGCCACTGCGCTTCCTTCAGCTCAGCACCAAGAGTCAATAGTGGAGAGAGATTCTCTAATAAGGATAACTATTTGAGAAAGGCAGAGCACTGCAATAGAAATAGGCATATTATAGTAAATATGAGCATATTTAAGGAGTTTGTGACTAGGAGATGTTTGTTTATAAAGCCAAAAATGAGAAGGTTTGCAGAAGATAATGTTAAACAGAAATCTTTGGCATGAAGAGTAATAACAAGGGCGGTGTCAGTCCATGGCTGAATCTGGACTGCTGCTGGACAGGTGTCTCAGCAGAAGTATTTTTTTTTTACAGGATTGCAATGGTCCTTATGCAAGGTGGTGCTTCCAGCAGAGAGTTTTGTGATAGTTACTGTTACCAGGAAATCCACCTTGAGACTCCATACTATAATTGTCTGTCTTTGTTTACTTATTTATTTGTTTCAGTTTTGTCACAAGTCACTTGGTTTTGATCCTGACAATGTTCCTGGTAGAAAATAGAAGGTAGAATGTCTCAGAAAGATTGCTGCACAGGAAGGCTTGGGTCCAACAAATCCATGCAGATCACCTGCAAACCCAAGAAACATGAGATGCTCCCATGGTCCTGTTATTAACCGAGACATTATTGTCTTTCCCTCCTCCTCTCCTTTTCCTCATCACCTCCAAGTCCATACTAGAGGGGTGGTTCTTTAGAAAATATGTGGCTTTTCCCTGCGGGGCAGCAGAGCTGAAAACCCATTAGCCTGCGGGCCCTCAGCTGGCCTGAGCATTAGAGACCCCGATGAGTCTTCGCTGAGCACCTGCACTGTGGGTTGTGCCAGGAGGGCTATGGAAATGGGCACCTGGGGCTGCGCTGTCTCTCACCTGGGCTCTTGTTAGTTTCTCATAGAGAAAGGCTGGGAGGATGATACAAAGCATCTCCTGAACATGAATTCACACCTTCGTCTTGTTTAGATCCTATCTACTCATTTCCGGCTGTGTAACTATAGTCTTTCCTCCTTTGTCACCATGTGTTGGGGTATTCATAGGATGAACCCTAAAACTGAAAAAAAGAATTCAGTGACAGTGTTTACTCCCTGAAAATGCACTGCAGATGCTTCAAGTGCACAGCAGTTGGGCCATGGAGATGAGTCAGTTACCCAGCAGGGAGAAAGATGAAGAAGACTGGTTTTACAGTTCTTGGGGAAAAGGGAGCTCAAAGCTCCTCGTATCCCTGCCCTTACTGCCCTTTCAGGTACCTCAGTTTGTCTATCTGTGAAATGGGAAACCTAGAGTTCAATTCTTTCCCTGTAGTATAAGAGACAGGGGCGGCTCTGGTGGGCCTTTTGCAGCCTCTCCTCTCTCTCCACTGCCCTCTCTCTCTTGCCTCTGCTTATTCTTTCTCTTGTTCCCAACTCTTCTGGTCAGTCCTCTGCCTTCATTAGTCTCTCTGTCCCCTCCAGGTAGGATGACAGAACGTGTGCATCCTTCTGGTTAAGAAGTTTTGCTCTGCAGAAACACAGCCAATTTAAGATCCTGCTCTTCCCTGCTGGGGACAGTGTTTATTTACATTTAGGGACATGAGGAGAGAGGCTTAACTGTGAGTTTCTGAGGCCAGGAAAATTACAGTGATCCATAATGGGGCTGCTCTCGCTGAGGTGCTGAGTGGCCAGGCAGCCATTGGCTGCTTGCTGAGCTCAGAGTGGAGGTATGGGGAAGCAAGTGTCAGAAAGAAGAGGCCCCTGATTCCAGGGGTGAACTTGCTGAGATATTCCCAAGTCAGAAAAAGAGAAAGGCAGAAGAAGGCTGAGCAAGGCAGAAAGAAAGAGACAGAGACAGAGAGGCAAAGATGACATGGAAACTCTTAGTTACTTTCCTTGTTGCTGAGACAAAATACCCAATACCCACAAATTAAGGGAAGAATGATTCATGTAGCTCACAGATGGTAGATGTTTCAATCCATCATTGGCTGGTTCCAAAGTGCGGTGGCACATGGCAGAGGGCAACACAGAGGAGAAACAGTTCATGATGGGTGAAAGAAAGCAAAGCAACAAGAGATGAAACAAGCTTCTTTCTGTCCCTTATACTGTAACCATGCTACAAGGATTAGGATGGTGCCAAGCCAGTTAGTCCCAGCACCCTTAATCCTCGCATTGCACCATGAATCATTCCCACACTCTAAATTCACCCACCTCTGAAAAAGCCCTACCTATGACCACATGAGGACTTGAGGGGGCATCCAGACATGAGCCGTAACAGAGATAGAAGGAGATAGAGACAGAGGTAGATACAGAGAGAGGCAAAGAAAGAGAGA
>RJWT010012421.1:0-22478 GCA_004365215.1 Cuniculus paca
AAAAAAAAAAGTTACAGCTTTAGAAGAACTATAAAGAGCTGTTAGAAATTAATAAGAAAAAAATG
This sequence comes from Cuniculus paca, assembly GCA_004365215.1. NCBI lineage: Eukaryota > Metazoa > Chordata > Mammalia > Rodentia > Cuniculidae > Cuniculus > Cuniculus paca. The sequence continues at coordinate 66 of RJWT010012421.1, forward strand.
AATACTTTATGGAAATGTGTGAGAATTTATGTAAATGGTATTTGAAGTAGAATCTAAATGGAAGAAATGTGGAAAGATGGTTAACATTACAGTATAAAAGGAAGTACAATTTTTTTAAAAAGAGCTCTTACTGTACTGGCAAATGGAGAAATGAGTATTCTTGTACCTTTGTGATTGGTAAAATCTTTTTGAAACTTTTCATTGTTTTAGCTTTTTTGGATTTGTTTGTTTTGAGAAGGGTCTTACTATATAGTTCAGGCTGGTCTTGAACTCACTATGTAGCCTAGGCTGGCCTTAAGCTTGTGGCAGCCCTCTCACCTTAGCCTCCCCAGTGATTGCAGGCATGCACCCCCGGACCTGGCTCTGAAACATTTTGGTAGTTAAGCGTTTTGCCAGAGCCTTAATGTTTGTATCCTTATATTCAGCACTTTGGCTCCTCAATATATTTAAATACTAAAACCTGTGCCCTAAAATTTACTTGGTGAAAATTCAAAGTAACTTGAATATCTATTAGTAGAAATATTTCTCGATTAGAGTTCACCTTTAAGAGGTATTAATACATGTGAAATAGATCTGTATATACTCTTGAGGAATAATGAATTATGACAGGAAAGTACATAAAGCAGGCTAGTCTACACTTAGTGTAATATGGTCCCATCTTTCAGTGAAGTATATGAATGAAATATATGCACAGAAAAATGCGTTCCTGAAAGATGTTTCCAGAATCCTAACAGTCAGTACTATCTCCATGATACCATCTTTGTTTTCTTCTCAGTTTCCGGTATTCTGAATTGTTTGTGATTCGGCTGTGTAGTTTCTGTACTTGGAAAACAAAAGTCCTCTGTCCTGGGGTTTGTTCTGCCTCTGAATGGTGACTGATATCACCTGTGTGACGTCATTAACGCATGGGAGGGAGCTTTCACAAGTGTTCACATGGTAATGGAGATACACTTGCCTGTTTCCTTTATTAGGTACTAATGCATCTGCGTTTGACCAGCTTATCCTTACATTGGCATGGGATAGAGTTGACATTGCCAAAAATCATGTATTTGTTTATGGACAGCAGTGGCTGGTAAGTACACAATCTTAGACACAGTGTAATTACATAATACATAGTGGGCCCTCTGGACGCACAGGTTCATACCTATGGGTTCCATAAGTGCTGTGTAGTGAGCCTGCAGTGACTGCATCTGTACTGAACATGTGTGTTCTCTCCCGGGATTATTTCCTGAAGAGTGCACAACTATGTGCATAGTATTGACATCCTGTTAAGTGTTATAATTCATCTAGAGATGATAAAAGGTATATGGAGGATATGTTTATGTTCTGTCCAAGTACCACACTTCTATAGAAGTAATTTGAGTATCCCATGAATGTAGGTATCAGAGGGAAGGTCCTGGAGCCAACCCTCCAGTGGAATGACCAAGGAAGAACTGTAGTAACAAAGTTATTTGCTGAAACAGTGACCTAACTTCACCTTTTACTTTTCTGTCACAAGTATAAAACTAGTGTGGCTCAATATTCACACAACATTCAGATCCATTTAGAATTTAACAAGTTACTCAGCTCTCGATAAAACCTTGTTTTTTTTTATAGGGTATGTGGATTTCTAACAGTTCTAAAATAGAAGAATCCTTGGAACAAGTTCTTTGTGCAAAAGGATTCATTTTAGCATTCCTTTGGATGTTTAGACCTGTTTCTCTGCTATCTTCCTATCCCACTAAGTGGAAAATTCATATTCCCGATTACTGAGATGAAAACCTTCAGCATTATTGTTTACATTTTGTTCCTCTTATATTTCAGTCGAATTTCACCTGAAAATCTTAACAGAGACAATTTAAAAATACCCACTTTTATCCTGATCTAACCTGTTATTCTTCTGTGTTGTTAGGTAGCATTCATTTTGTTTCACTACTCTCATTCTTCCTCTCCTGTTACAGACAGAAGGTGTCTTCCATCACATTCACCCAGACCACAATCCAGAGCTTTTATGATGGCTTATGAGGTTTTACATCATCTGTTCCATCCACTGCCACCTCTGACGTTACAAACTACATACCATTGTCTCCTCTGCTCTCTCTTATGGCCCTCATTGACCTTCTTTTGTTGTTTCACATGTCAAACATGGTCCTATGTCCAGGCTTTGTACTTGCTGTTCTGTCTGTAACATTCTTACTAGATAGCCTCCAGCCCCCTGGGTTTACTTCCGTGTATATCCTCTGGTCTATGATAACCAAATAATTTGCTCTTCAGTTAAACTTCCTCTGTGTGCCCTGTTTTTGTAGTGCCCTTTTATGCCACCATTTCCTCAAATATCTACTAGTAGAAATATTTGTCGATCAAATTATAATTTACCTTTAATAAATAGATTCGTATATATACTTGAGGGAGACTGAAGTATGACAGCAAAGCACATAGAATAGGCTAGTCAACACTTAGTGTAATATAGTCCTATTTTTCAGTGAACAGTGTATACGAATGAACTTACATGTGCACAGAAAAATACACACCTGAAAGGGTGTTTTCAGAATCCTAACAGTATTATTTTTGTGATAAATCATCTTTGCTATTTTTTCCTTCCAGTATTTATTACCACCAGACAAATATTGTACTAGTAGTTATATGTTTATTATGATTTCTGACTACTAGAAATTAATTTTTTAATTTTCTTTTTGAGACAGGGTTTCACTGTGCAGTTCAGGCTGGCCTTGAACTCACTTTGTAGTATAGGCTGGCCTGGAACTTGCATCAGTCCTTCTGCCTCAGCCTCCTGAGTGCTGGGATTACAAGGGTGCACCCACCATACCCAGCCTTAGAAAATAAATGTATGAGGGCAAGATTTTTCAAAGTTTATTGTTGTATTCATAGCCCCTTAAGTAGCAAGCACTTGATAAATGTTTGTTAAATGTAGAATAAGCTAGATCTCTAAATCTAGCTTATTAGAATGGAACAGCAGTTAAAATGTAAACAGCAAGTTGCAGAAAACTGTGGGCAGTTTGATTCTAATTGTGGTAGATTTTCTTCATGAATGCAGAAACATTCCTGCATGTCTACATGCATATTTTTATTTTCTGTGTTACCATAATTAATACTTTTTAAGTTTTTTTTCAGTGCTGGGGACCAAACCCTGGGCCTTGAGCATGCTAGGCAAGCACTATCACCAGGCTACATTCCCAGCCCCTTAGTGCCTTTTGTAGAGCTGTTAACGTGGGATGTGTCTAAAGAAGATGAGGGCCAGAAGAGGAAAAATTCAGTTTTGTATTTTTTGTGATGTTTGAAGTTTTTTAAGCTTAATATTGTGTTTTCTATATGACGGTAAAGAGACACCACTTTCTCTCTTGCCCAGGGAGAGGTGTTAGTTGTAAGCCAACCGTTTACTTCCTTGACTAATTTGATTAGACTTTCAGTCTCGTCAGATAGAAAGGCTTGGATGGAGCTTTCGTCTTTCCTATATATGTGTATTGTCTCCTAGATGTATCTGGTATGATGTTACCTATTTGATTTTATGCTTAATGCTAAACTTGAAGTTTGCAGGACAATTGTTTGATTTTTTTTTTCCATTCAGTACGCATTGAATGAGGCAATAATGCCAACAAAGCAGATTTATTATAGCTGCATCTTTTTTCTTCAGGTAGGAAAATTGAGTCAGGCTTTGATGATGTTCTAGGGCAGTGGTTATAAACCGCTTAGATAGATGCTCCTTTATTAAAGGCGAGAATTAAAGGGTAGGGATGTAGCTCAGTGATAAAGTTCCTTCTTAGCAACTGTGAGTACCGGGCTTTAATCCCCAATACCACCAAAAAGCAGAACAAAGTAAAAGCAAGAATTTGTTAACATTTTTTAGTATATCAAAATGGAATTTCAAAAAAGCCAAGCAAGGTGACACACACCTGGAATTCCAACACTAGGGAAGCTGAGGCGGAAGGATCGCTGTGAGTATGAGGCCAGCCAGGGCTACAAAGTGAGTTCAAGACCAGCCTGAACCACAGTGAAACCCTTCCAAAAAAAAATATTCCTAAGTAGCATAAATTTTGATAAGGCAAAACAACAAAAATATTTTAGTAATTACTTGACACTGAACTTTGTGATCATCCTTTCCATGTAACACTTGTTTTCTTACAGAAGTAATGTTTATGGAATATTCTTTGAGGAATTCTGTTCTAGTGAGGTCTTACCTTAAGGCCCAAGCATGTCATGTTTTGCATCCTTCTAATTTTATTCTAAAAATGGAATAAATAGGTGTAAATCCTATAGACTTAACATTTAAAAGTTGTTAGTAGAATATGAGTATATTTTATTAATTTTAATATTCTTCTAGGTTGGATCCTTGGAACAAGCTATGCTTGATGCTCTTGTAATGGATAGAGTTGCATTTGTAAAACTTCTTATTGAAAATGGAGTAAGCATGCATAAGTTCCTTACCATTCCAAGACTGGAAGAACTTTACAACACCGTAAGTGTGAGATAAAATTCCTGGTTGACAGTCTCATCATCTTTTGGAAATGTCATTTTACCTTACTACATGTTTCCATTCCTGTTAATAAAGCCTTTCATGTCTTTTGTGGGTATAGGGAAAGAAACACACCACAATTACTATGGATTTTTCATATGATACCCTGCAATTCTCTTCCTGTTTGAGACGACTTTATTTCTTACTGATATTTTTCTCAAGTCAGTTCTTTATTTTTGCAATTATGTTGTCCTATACGTTTCTGCAGTTTAAAAACCTTTGGTGGCTGCCCGCTATGTGTAGAGTAGAGGTGTCATACCTTTAGCTTGATTTGCAAATCTCAACATTTTGCCCCAGCCAGTTTTCTCATTTGGATTCTGTACTATCACACCTGGCTCATAAATAACATTTTTATGTGTGTGTGCAGAGGATTGAACTCAGGGCCTTGTGCATTCTACATGTGTTTACTACCAAGCTACACCTCTAGTCAGTAACATTTTAAAGTAAACAAATTAGTGAGAAGAGTAAAATGATTTTATGTTTTCACAGTCTCTTTAATGCCTGTCCTCATCAAAGCAGCCCAGACTCACATATTTTCCTCAGGATTATGATATCCTATATCAAGAAGCTTGTAAAAAAATCCAGTGAACATTGAAAGAATGATACTAAATCAATGCATATATACTCAGTATGATTATGAAAATCATTTGGAGTCATAGGCCTCTAGCAGTGATGGAGGCCTCAGGTGCCTAGAGGCCACACTTTTTTTTTTTAAATCTTTTTGAGACAGCGTCTTGCTATGCAGTTCAGGCTGGCCTTGAGCTCACTTTGTAGCCCAGGCTGGTCTCGAACTTGTAATGATCCTCCTGCCTCAGCCTCCTGAGTGCTGGGATTACAGGTGTGAGCCACCACGCCTGGCTTGAGGCCACACTTTGAGAACTGACCTTCTAAAGAATATTTTTTTACTAAAAACGTATTTTTAATAAACTTCCAATGGATTAAGATAAAGCAGAATTTAAAACATTTTAAGTGTATTTCTATGTGAATGTATATAGTTAAAGAAAATACAAAACTTCCTCATATCCTAGAAATATGACACACTCCATATTATCTTAGGAGTTAAGTTGTGGGGAGAATGGGCAAAGAGAAGCCAGCCAAAATAAATAGACTACAGTATTATGCAAAGACGACAAAGCAGCGTAAAATGTAATTTATATTCAACATCAATTAAGTCATCTTAAGACACTATGTAGAATTTGGAAGCCAACAATATAAAAGAAAATACTTTTCAGAGACATGATAGTAACTGTACCTGGATTTCAAAACATATTTCCAAGTGGATATGGAAAATTGGAAAGTACAATGATTAGTGTAAGAACCTCTCGTATAAAAAATTAACAGTACAAGACTGGGGATTTAGGCCTGGCAAGCGCAAGGTCGTGAGTTTGATCCCCAGTACTCAAAAATAAAAAATAAAATAACATTGCAGTGGTGGGATTATATCCCATTTGTTACCTGGGCATGGTAGTACACGCCTGCGATCCCAAGATTTGGGAGGTTGCAGGAGGATTGGTGCAAGTTCAAGGCCAACTTGTGCTGCATAGTGAGACTCTGTCTCCAGAAAAACAAAAAGGAAAATCCCACTGAATAATTCTCTTGAACAAGATTTAAAGTCCTAAGAATAAGTCCTTGATTGGTGCCACATAGAATTCATTGCAGTAAATTTCATGAGTCAAAGCTCTGCCTTGAAGTGTTTAAAGGAATACATTTTGTAGTCATTTACCTCGGGTTGACAGGGGTATATACTTGCAAATATTTTTTCAAAATAAAGAATGCTGTAAGATGAGCGTGATGATAAAACTGCCCTGATAGAGTATTCATGAAGAGGATAATAAAGGTTTAAGCATTTGCTACCCAAAATATTTAAAATCTCTATACAATCTGATGTTTGGTGGCAAAAGAGGAACATTTCAACAAGAAGAAAGGGAATGTATAGCTCTATTGTCAATAAGAGAAACTGAATTTGTGTTTTTGGTTTTTTTTAAGCCATTAAGGAAATTTATTAGTTGTTTTTTTTTTTTAAGAAATTGAATTTAAAACTAAGATGTAACTGTGAAGTTTGCACCATTGACATGACTTATTTTTTGGTTTTTGGAGTTTTTTTTGTTGTTTTTGTCTTGAGAACAGGGTCTTGCTTTGTAGTTCAAGCTGGCCTAGAACTCATTAGATAGCCCAGGCTGGCCTCAAACTCATGGTAGTCCTCCTGCCTCAGCCTCCTGAGTGCTGGGATTACAGGTGTGCCCCACAGTGCCTAGCAATGTCAATGTGACTTTTATAAAACATAAATTTACATATAATATTAGTGATTCTCTGAAATTATTCATATTTTTGATAGTAACTATAACAATATGAAATGCTTATATCCTTACCTTTGTTCTAAAGAAATAACTCCAAAGCAGTGTAATTTGTAGGTGAAAACCCTTGTATGTCCCATGTGTAGGAAGGAAAATTAAGTTATTTTGGGAAAAAAATAATTCTTCTTTTTTTTTTTTCTTTCCCTAAAGAAACAAGGCCCAACTAATCCAATGCTACTTCATCTTGTTCGAGATGTCAAACAGGTAAGAGGTTGTTTTGTTTTTGGAAATGTTTTTATAAAAAATCATTCATACTTTATTTCTGGAAAAGTATTTAAATACATTTTAAGATCAGCAATAAAATAGCAGCTTTTTGTACAAGATAAAATAAAGGTTAAATTTGTGATAAAAGTAAAAAGCATAATGTATCAGCAATAAAGAAAAAGAAAGGTTTATGAAACTAAGGCCAATATCTTGATGTCTTAGTCATCCATGATAGAATGTTACAGATTTTATAATGCTCTTTCCATGAAAGGGAGATCATTGATAAAATGTTTATTCTTTCTCTGTATTCATCAGAAATTTGTTCCCTAGAGATTTTTCTTATAAAAGATACTGAAGAAGGAAATGACAAATACTGGGTGGTGGTCTTTATGGCTACTCTCCCGCTTTGTATAAAAGCATCTGGTATTGGTGATGACTTTGAGCACATGCCATTGTAGGGTCTGATACCATTCTGCACTGACCTCTTCTTACCTGTTGCGAGTCTGTAACTTCACAGTTTGAAACTTAATATGCTTTCTTTTAAAACTACTGTTTTTTTCAAATTTAGTTTCTGTTGTGCATGCAGTATTAAAAAACTGAATACTTAAAGCAGACATGTTTCTCCTTTAATTTTCTATAGTTTGCAACTTATTTAATACTAAAGCAGCATTCCATGAGAATTTAGGCTATATTATACTTATTCAGTTTTTTAAATGAGTTTCTCTTTATAGCTTTATTTTATATTTCACACAGGATATTTATGTACTTAAAGTGTATATCTTATTGACATACTCTTTTCAGAGTTGTGCAGCTATTGCCACAGTCTGATTTTATAGAGCACTAACAGTAGCTCAACGCAGGCATGGTTCTGCACACCTATAATCTCAGCACTTTCACTGGCTAAGGCAGGAGGATCTCAAGTTTGAGCCTTTTCTATTAGTAGCCTAAGCAACTTAGCGCCTTAGTAAGGCTACCTCAAAATAAATAAAAAAGACTGCAGATGTGGCTTTGAGCAAAAGGCTGTTCAGAGGGTTCAGTCCTCATTGCCACAAGCAAAGCAGAAGAACATCAGTACCTCAGAAAGTGACTCTGTACCCTTTTACTGTCCGTATTCCTGTTCCTTTTCTGTTCCCCACTTCTTGCCTCCACCCTAGATAATTAATTTCAGGATTTGTATATTCTGGACATTCCTAATGGGGCAACTTTAGACCAGGAATTTCTCAAACGTATTTGCATTATAATTTTCTTAGATGAATCAGCAAAAAGAAGTGTAATGCTTGGCTGGCAGGTACAGCTCAGTGGTAGAGGAGTGACCTCGCATGCATAATGCCCTGTGTTTAATCCCCAACATGCTGGGGAAAAAAGAAAAGGACTCCCAAAAAATATTGCCCAAAAAGAAAAAATACTAGTAGTGTAGTATTTAAACTCTGGAAAGAAATGAGAGAGACTATATTGATTGTTACATTGGTGACTATAATATGCCAAATTGTTTTATTTCTGTATGTTGTAAATTCTGAAATAAAGGGAATAACTCAGTATTTTCTGATTCAAATTAATTTTGTTTGTAAGCATTATCAGTATCATTGAAGACATTATTAATCATGACTTCTTTTTAGATGACTTAAATTATTTACATGAGTTGAAATATATCCTGTTCAGGTAGGCTGATATGATAATTGTCGTATTTTAAAAAAAACTCATTAAAAAATATTAAAAAAATAGCATCTTTAGTCAACGCATATTTTGAAGTTGCTTGAATTCAAAACAAAAATTTTATATTTTAAATATTTGATCAATTTTTAAAAAATAGAATCACTGTCTATAAATTAAAAATTTGAAAAGGAAACAAATATTAAAGATACAAACATATAAAAAAAATAATTCAGGGAGGTTGAGGCAAGGAGGTCTTAAGTTTGAGGCCAGCCCAGGTTGTATAGTGAGATGCTGTCTCAAAAATCAAAATTAAAAATTAGGTTCAGAAATCAATGATAAAGGAGTAAGACAGATGGTGGTAGTGAGAAGGCAGAATTACCCTGATAGATTAGCCTTCTTTAAGGGTATTTACTGAAATTACCAGGTTTTTATATTTTGAAATGGGCAGTCTTTACAAAAAAATGACCTTAGTTCAAAATGTTCATTTGTAAGTTGACTGTTGTCCAAAGAAAATGGAGCCTTAATTCTAAATGTGAAATATTACTGGACGAAGATAATAAAAATGTGTAACCTGTGATACAGTTTGTATGATTTTTTTAAAAGAATATTTCTGGGCTAGCCTGGAAACAGAATAAATACATAATTTTTTTTGTAGGAAAATGCATTTTATGGTATGTACTACCATGAAAAATGAAATGTTGGCTCTAATAATTCCTTTGCTGTTATCTGTAAGCTTTTAGGGCAGTGGGAAAACCAAATTATCTTCCTGCTTTGGGCTGTCCTCCTGTCCCATTCCATACCTTTCAAGTTTCAGAACCTCAACATCCTCTTTCCACAGAAGGAAATAGAGAAACAAGTCTGGCAGTGTGGCATGGTTGCACATGTCTATAATCCCAGCTACTCAGCTGAGGAAAGAGGATGCCAATTTAAGAAGCCCTGTCTCAAAATGAAAATGGACCAAGGATGTAGCTCAGTGGTAGAGTGCTTGGCTAGCATGTGTGAGGCCCCGGGTTGAATTCTCAGTAACACATATTTTGTGTGTGTGTGTCTGTGTCTGGGTATGCGTGTGTGTATGCATATGCATGTATAACGTCAGTATCCCGGCTTCTTACAAGAAAACAATTTGGCATGGTAGTATTGACAAATGTTATTGTATCTTTTTTAAAATTAATGTTTTGTTTGTAGGGAAATCTTCCTCCAGGATATAAGATAACTCTGATTGATATAGGACTTGTTATTGAGTATCTCATGGGAGGAACCTACAGATGCACCTATACTAGGAAGCGTTTCCGATTAATATATAATAGTCTTGGTGGAAATAATCGGGTATGTAGAATTTGGGATGAAGTTTTCATATGTTTTTTAAAGTTAACCCATGTATTGTAAATGTTAAAAATTAGTAATATGGTAAATGTAATACCTTTAATACATGAGGTTTCAACCAAGAGTAACTAGACATTACTGGAGTATTTTATAAGTTGGGCATGGTGATGAATACCTGTGGTCCCAGCTACTGAGGAGGCTGAGATAGGAGGATCATGAGCCCATGAATTTGAGACCAGCCTGGGCAACAGAGTGAGACCCTGTCTCAAAAAAATCATAATCGAAATCCTAAACCAGTAATACTTTGGTTGTGTGCATGCGCACACTTTTTTGCACACATATATAGTTGAATTTTTATAGTACCAGCACATTGAAGCCATAAAAGCTAATAAGCTCTAATTTTCAGAGATCTGGCCGGAATACTTCTAGCAGCACTCCTCAGTTGCGAAAGAGTCATGAATCTTTTGGCAATAGAGCAGATAAAAAGGAGAAAATGAGACACAATCATTTTATTAAAACAGCACAGCCCTACAGACCAAAGGTATGTGTGTTTATTATTTTAATGAAAATTTTTCTTTAGCTTACCAAAAGCATATTAACGTAAACCCTTTCTGGATTCTAATTTTGTTATTTCTCTTTACTTAATATTATTAAATAAAAACTTATTTTGGTGAAAATTATTTTATTTTTGGATAATTTGAATCTTTGTTTTCTCATGCAGGTATTCATTGTGAGTTAATGATTATAGTAAGCGTTTCATACATATAATCAAATTTCAAAGTTTTAACTCATTCCATTTTCACTTAATGTGCACAACAAAGTCTTATCTAAACTTTTATTAAAATTGTGTTTTATTAGCTATTAGTTGAAATACGCCTTTTTTTCTGTCTTGGGAAACATTTATTACAGGCATGTTCAGATATTTTGGTTGAATCGACTTTTGGTGAGGTGGTGCTAGAGATTGAACCCACAGCCTTCAGTCACACTGAGGTATATACCCAGCCATTTTCATTTTTTTGTTTGTTTTTTAATTTTGTTTTTGTCTTTTTGACATAGTGTTTCGCTATGAAGTTCAGACTGGCTTTGAACTCATTTTGTAGCCCAGAGTGGCCTCAAACTCGCAGCAATCCTGCCTCAGTGCTGAGATTAATGGCTTGTGTCACAACGCCCAGCTCGTTTTTTTTTTAAATTTTTAGGCAGTGTCTCACTTAAGTTGCCCAAGCTGGACTTGAACTTATTGTCCTTTTGCCTTAGTCTCCCAGAGTGCCAGGATTACAAGTGTGTACTACCATGCTCAGTTTTAAATAGCACTTCTATAGAATAAATTATGAGCTGTAATAAAAATAAACTTTAAACTCAGTGTTGACACATGCCTGTATCCCTTAAGGAGGCTGAAACAAGATGATTACAATTTTGGGGTCAGTCTGAGCAACTTAGTGAGACCTTGTCTCAAAAATCAAATTAAACAAAAAAGACTGAGATGTACTCAGTGGTAGGTGCTTTCCTAGCATTTTGTGAGGCGTTGGTTCAAGCCCTAGTACTATAAAATAAAATTTATGAAGTTTATACTTTCTGTTATGCATTGTTTTATGAAGTTGAAAAATAGAAAAAAGGAAATTTTATATGAATTTACTAACTCAAATGTTGGCCTTGGGAAATAAGCCTTATCACGTTTATTTTCCCTGAAAGATTGATACAGCTGTTGAAGAAGGAAAGAAGAAAAGAACCAAAGATGATATTGTAGATATTGATGACCCAGAAACCAAGCGCTTTCCATATCCACTGAATGAACTGTTGATTTGGGCTTGCCTTATGAAGAGGCAGGTCATGGCCCGCTTTCTGTGGCAGCATGGCGAAGAGTCAATGGCTAAGGCATTAGTTGCCTGTAAGATCTACCGTTCCATGGCATATGAAGCAAAGCAGAGTGACCTGGTGGATGATACCTCAGAAGAATTGAAGCAATATTCCAAGTCAGTGATCTTTTATCATTTGAAAGCATTTTAAAAATACAAAATATATGCAGTGTTTGAGTGGATGTTACATTGCTGTGCACTTCATGGGGGTATGTGTGTATATGTATAAAGTTGAGAGAAAATTAGTAGTGTGATAATAAAAATGCTTAATAAACTATCTCCACTGAGAGTCATTCCCATGGTAATCTGGTTTATGGTCCATTTATACTTTTTATTTCATGAATAAATTTAAAAATTGTATGTATCAATGGGGTACTACTGGATGGTCTGGTTCATGTACACGTTGTGTAATACTTGATCAGGTTGAACATGTCTACCCCCCTCATGTTTATCTTTCTGGTTTTTTTTTTTTTTTTTTGAGACAGGGTCTCACTGTGCAGTTCAGGCTGGCCTTGAGCTCACTTTGTAGTCCATCCCAGTCTCAAACTCACAACGATCCACCTGCGTCAGCTTCCCAAGTGCTAAGATTACAGGAGTGTGCTGCCACATCTGGCTGAGAAAATTATTTTTAAATATATTAGCTATTTCTAAAAATGTGGGAAGAAATTTTTGTGCCTGGGCTTGTGAAAGGCATATCATTACTCTTTGCAATTCAAGAAGGAAAACCTGCCAGAAGTCAGCTTATTAATTGTACTAGTACCAGTTAGAATTACATTTGGAATGGTGAGGGGAAGACAGATTTATTTGAGGCTTGTTCCAGGGAAATGGACTTATTTCAGGTTGGGGATATTTTGGATGATGGAGTCACATACATAAAGGAATTAAGTTGTTCCTACAGTTTATACTACATATAGTGCATGTAGGGAAGTATTGTCATATTAAACTGGAAATGAATTTGAGGAAGTTTTCTAAGAGATACTTGGACCTTGCTGTCTTCACATGGGCTATGTGTGGAGAGTAACAGCTGTTCCCGAAAATCACTTGTACAGGGATCCTGTGGCTGCTTAGGGGGCATTGAAGATTTTGACATTTCTCATTAGGTTGTACCACAAGCATGTTACTCCTCTATGCATATCATCTGTTTTCTGTGTTTGAAAAAAATAATGCAGAAACTTCTTTGAGCAGAACACTTCAGCATTGTTAGTTTTGGTTTTTTTGTGAACCTTAGTTCCAAGAGCAGAAGACGGTGCTCTGGAGATACACCTTTTCAGTTCTACACTTAATGTGACATATTTCAATATGTGCTGATTTTCACATAGATGTAGATGTTTGAACATAGAGTTTTGATTCTAATGCCTCACAGTTCCATCACTGTGTGAAAATACTAAAAAGTAAAACATGTTACGAAGGAATTTTAAATTAGTTGGTTAAAACTGTTATTTGTGGGCTGGGGGATATATATATATATATACTCTTTATCACTGATATATATATATATATATATATCAGTGATAGAGTGCTTGCCTAGCAGGTCTGAAGCCCAGGGTTGTCTGTAGCATTGCAAAGAAAGCCTGCACAACAACAGATGAGTGCAGATTTATTTATCTGAATATATTTTGGCATTTCTTTTTGTAGTGATTTTGGTCAACTGGCAGTTGAATTACTAGAACAATCCTTCAGACAAGATGAAACCATGGCTATGAAATTACTCACGTATGAACTGAAAAACTGGAGTAATTCCACTTGCTTGAAGTTAGCAGTTTCTTCAAGACTCAGACCTTTTGTAGCCCACACCTGTACCCAAATGTTGTTATCCGATATGTGGATGGGAAGGCTGAATATGAGGAAAAATTCCTGGTACAAGGTATACTTTAAAAATAGTTGGCCTCTTTAAGCGTGTGATTAGATGCCAAGAATAGGGAAATTCGCAGTAGATGCATAGTAAAGTCCTTTGATTGAGGAAGGGGTTGAGAGAGGAGGGAAAAGGTGCCTGGTATCTTAATCCAGGTGGCATAATGTACCCCCTTCCTTCCTCTTGTGCTTTCCTCCTGGAACATTCTTATGTGTGTAGGTTGATTGCCCTCTCTAACTCATACAAGGGCTAAAGTAGGGAACACTGGTATTCATGGCCCTGAGCAGTCATGAAAAGAACTATTGCTTGACAAAAGGTTGACGCCCAAATTTTAAAATTCCTGACTACTAATGTAATCTGTTAGTTTTAAGCCATTGGAAATATATTAGGTAAGTATTTCCTTATATCTGTTTTTTTTTTTTTTTGCAGCACTGGGGATTGAACTCACGACCTTGCGCTTGCCAGGCAGGCGCTTAGACCACTGAGCTAGATCCCCAGCGCTGTTTTTGAGACAGGGTCTCACTATGCAGTTCAGGCTGGCCTTGAGCTCACTTTGTAGCCCAGGCTGGTCTCAAACTCACAATGATCTGCCTGTCTCAGCCTCCCAAGTGCTGGGATTACAGGCGTGAGCCACCACGCCCGGCTCCTTATGTCCATTCTTCAGGGTTAAAAATTTGGGCAAAATAGCTGGTCCTTTCAGCTTTGTTAACAGTGAGAGAGGCAGCTTTAAAATTCCCTTTTCAGTCTCTCATATGTTTTTCAATGAGGTACAGAAATTTAGAAGGCAGAAATCAGTGTAGTGGTGTAACCATTGACCATTGTAAGAGCATGACAAATATTAATCATTTACTAAAAATAACAGTGAAGGAGAAGCTTAACTGAAAGCCTGTTACACAATTATAATTTCCTGCTTTAGGATTTTGCAAGTAATACATAAAATTTTAAAAATCTTTGTTGATAGAGGCATGAGCTGAGTAATCAAGTTACGATATGGAACACTTGCAAAGAGATTTAGGATAAAGTACATAGCAGCTTTATAATGCTTGAGTTTTGTTTAAAAATATTTTTTTCTGCAAAAATTCTTTTCTATTTAAAGGACATTTATTGTATTAAATTTACTCAACACTCATCATAATACTGCAATGTTTTCTTATTCATTAAAGCAATTGATCCTGGGCCTCTAAATATGTAAAAAAAAAAAAAATATATATATATATATATATATATATATATATATATATATAAAATCTCTTTGTATTTTGCCTCTGTTTCTAGGGGAAAAATAACACAATTATATTTCTTTTTTCTTTTTTTTAACTTTTTATATTCTTAAAGTTCACTGACTTAGAAGACATTTATGTTTCTAAAATTTGTAGGTCATATTAAGCATTTTGGTTCCACCTGCCATATTAATGTTAGAATATAAAACCAAGGCTGAAATGTCCCATATCCCACAATCTCAAGACGCTCATCAGATGACAATGGAAGACAGTGAAAACAACTTTCAAAACATAACAGAAGATATCCCCATGGTAAGGAGGATAAATTTTAAAGTAAATGCAGGTTTGTTATGAATACAATAATATATATATATTTTATTTTCAGGAAATATTTAAAGAAGTGAAGATTTTGGACAGTAACGAAGGAAAGAATGAAATGGAAATACATATAAAATCAAAAAAGCTTCCAATCACACGCAAGTTTTATGCCTTTTATCATGCACCAATCGTAAAGTTCTGGTTTAACACGGTATGTTTTTTGAATTACAAATGCGTGATTTTGTGCATGCACACATGCACTTGGGAGAGCATGGTATTTTTTTTAAGTATGCTTTAGTGAACCTTTGGTCTAGAATCCATATTCATATTTTTTGTAGCTTAAATCACAAAAAGGCATTTTTCATTTAGGAGAACAGTAAGTTTGATTTAGTGTTATCCAAATTGCCGATATCTAGAATCATAAACACCAACAAATCTTAGTACTAATTGGAAATAAATTTTATTTTAAAAAGTGCAGTAATGATTGACACTTATAAGTGGTTATCTACTAAAAATTATGAGATGTTGACAAACAGAAACTCAGGTACACAATTACAATTTTGTTGTGCTTTAAGATTTTTCAGATACCTCACAAAAGTTTTAAAATAGTCCTATTTGTTGTTGATGGTAAAGAGTAATCCAGATAATTTGTATGGTTTTATTTATAGTGGCTTATTTCTTTATTCATGTTCTTGATTACCTGCCACATTAGCTTTCTCTTGTTTTATGGAAAAGCGGACTTTCTTAGCAGACCAACGTGCATATGTTCATAGAGGATGGACTCACCCATTGAACTATAGTTATTGATTTATTGTTTTGGTGGTTTTTATTGGGGGAAGGGCCATAAACACTAGAAACTTCTAGGTGGCTGTCTTGTTGATGTCACTTTCCAGGGATGGCTGCTTCTGAAAACGTATAAAATCACCCTGCTTTAGCCAGGTGTGGAGTCTGAAAGAATGAAGTTTGCAACAGTTTTTTTTTTTTGTACCGGGGATCAAACTCATGACCTTGCGCTTGCCAGGCAGGCTCTTAGGCCACTGAGCTAAATTCCTGGCAAGAATGAGGTTTTTACTTCCCTTCCAGGAGAAATTCTTAAGGAGTTTTTATTTTGTTATTTTCATTTTCATCAACATTAGACAGATTCCAAAGTGTACAGAAGGCTTTGTGCTACAGTGAACATTTGAGAAACTGTTCGACTATTGCTTTCGCACTCACACAGGGCTATTACCCTGAGGTTAATTTATTAATTTCCTTTTTCTCCTTTATCCTTCGTAGATGTTGATAACACACATTTCAGTTAATCTCATGACCAGATTCTTTCTCCGTTTATGGAAATGTAGGTTTCTTAATTTGCAGTCATGTAAAAGCCTACTGAAAGTACAGCCAACCCCAGTGGCCACAAAAATGCTCCTTTCTTCCCTTTCTTCTTCAAGCACCCTTTGCTCTTTCCTGGCCTGCTCCTTCCTTCTTGCACCTGCTGTAGTGCAGATCAGTTTTTGCATATGTGAAAGTGTCTATTATCAGTTTTATTTTGTAATAGTTTTATTCATGGAACCTTTCTTTCTTATTAGTTGGCATATTTGGGATTTCTGATGCTTTATACATTTGTCGTTCTTGTACAAATGGAACAGTTACCATCAGTTCAAGAATGGATCGTTATTGCTTATATTTTTACCTATGCCATTGAGAAAGTTCGTGAGGTATGTCTTTTTTCTTTGATTTGTCTTTGACACAGCCTAGATTGTGTTTTATTTCTTGAGCTTTGTGTTTTATTTCTTCAGCATTCATATTTGTGCTTTCTCCCACTTTTCAAAAAGCGTTAAATATCTTTATAGCCTGTTAGGTAGAGTTTCATTTTGCCAGTGTATTGTACTGCTCACTGAAGTTTACTGCCTTGCCCACTAGCTGTTACTTAGATTTACCTCTCCCTGTCAATTTGCAGTTTAAATTGTAAATTTTATAATGTCCTGATTTTGAAAAGAATATTTTTATCCTTAAATGCATTTTTATATTTTCTGTTTATACAGGTAGCTTTTATGAATGTTGTTTTATAATGAATGCACTTGCATAAATATTTTTGTATTTCATGTCTCTGTTTTACAGTTAGAGAATACATGAAATTGCAAAACGGAGAACATGGTACTTCATGCCCACTTAGCTATTACAAAAATTTATTTTATAAAATTATTATACATTTTAAATACCTTGACTGCTCTTATGTTTGAATAGTAGTATATGTTTTAAATAAGTTAGATAAGCATAGCTAGTTAAATCAGTGAACTGTTTATTTTCTGGAATAAGGTATCTTTGAAAAATACTGCAAGGATACCCAAGTAATTGTTTGATTCTAAGTGAAGCAACTTTTCAAAAGCATTTCTGGAGAACTATGTTTTTTGTTTGTTTGTTTTGTTTTGTATTTGTTACTGGGAATCGAACTGATGACCTTGTGCTTGCCAGGCAGGCACTTGTGCGGCTGAGCTAAATCCCCAGCCCTGGAGGACTATGTTGTGATACAAGATTATAAGCTTCTTTGTTGGATGACTTTGATTGAGCAGGCCATTTATTTATAAGATGTACTTATCTCTGCTGTCTTAATGTTTTGGTAACTAAATGCATCATCAAATGCCAAAATAATAAAAATACTTTGAAATATTAAAGTAGCTAAAATTCTATCATGATATAATTCAGTATAGTGTATGTTTTAATAAGAAATTGATTAAACCTTTTTGTTCTTTTTAAACCTTTAGATTTTTATGTCTGAGGCTGGAAAAATAAGCCAGAAGATTAAAGTGTGGTTTAGTGATTATTTCAATATCACTGATACAATTGCCATAATTTCATTCTTCATTGGATTTGGACTGAGATTTGGAGCAAAAGGGAATTTTGAGAATGCATATGATAATCATGTTTTTGTGGCTGGAAGATTAATTTACTGTCTTAACATAATATTTTGGTATGTGCGTTTGCTAGATTTTCTAGCTGTAAATCAACAGGCAGGACCTTATGTAATGATGATTGGAAAAATGGTAAGTTGAGAGGTGTCTGCAAATACTCATGGGTTTTTACTGTTTCTTAAAAATCATAAAAATGTGTTATTAGCATAGCTTCCCTCAGGTCAGCAAATGTCTATTATTTCATGTTTATGTGCCTCATACTCCAACTTTTCTATTCTTCAGGATATATTATTAACTTTTTAAAGTCTAAGAAAAGCTTAGAACATTTCGTTTGTGTTACGTTGAAATAGTGCTACTTCTATGAGTGTTTGCCATCAGAATGCAAAATGTGAACGTGTCTGCGTATTTCTTCCTTGTCTTCACTGCTGTCTTTATCAAGTCACATCATCTAGCACCTTCGTCGTTGAGAAGTGTATTTCCTCACCACCACCCTGGCTTGTTTTCAATCTGTAGTAGAGCCAGGGTGATTATTGCAGAATGCAAATCTGAATGTGTCACTTTCCCCACTTTAAAAATTTTATAGTGGTTTTTAGTGATTTCTTTAAAAATAGTGCCAAGAAATCAGTATGCATAAAATCCATAAGACCTGCCCAGTTTGTGTCTGCACCACATATACACAGACGCACGCACACGCACTGTTTTTGAGTCAGCATGGCGGCATACACCTTTAATCCCAGCTTTTGGGAGGCTGGTAGAGGAGGAGCCTTGAGTCCAGGAGTAAGAGAACAGCCTGGGCCACGTACCAAGGTCTGCCTTAAAAGTTTCTATGTTTTGACATAGCTGCTGCCAGAATAGTGTAGCTCACGTTCTTCTTTCTACTCGGAATGATCACCCTCATCTGTACTTACATCCTTAGCTTTTGTGACTAATGATCTTAATGTTTATCCTTCAGATCACAATTCCAACATTTTTTTTTTTTCAGGCGAGCTATTTTTTGGTCTCCTCAAGCTAGATCAGGTTTGTCCCCTTCTGGGACTAATGCTCTTTCCTTTTATACTGTTTGTGCCTTTGTCTAAGTTTTAAACTACATTCTTATTAGATTTACCTTTTCCTTAGATTATAAACTCCCCAAAATAGGAACCTTGTTTAATTTTGGTCACATCTATTTCTCTAGTACCTCACACAGTGCCTTCATATATCATGTTCTCTTTAGTAAAGATTTGTTGGTTGGATGGATAAAGCAATTATATGTTTAAAAAAAAAAAGTTACATTAACATATTCTCCATTTTGAAAGTTTTATTAAGATTTTTATTTTTATATCCTTAACAGACTATAAGTTTAAAAATTATAATTGTTAAACTAGTACTTTTAAATGTTTATTACTCAGTGCTGTGTAAGACAATGCAATAACCCTCAGGATATTGCTCCTGAACTTTATGAAACCACACTTTTCTAATTGTACTCTACCTACCCTGTGGTGACTTTTCATAATTTTATTCTATATAAGATAATTCAAGAAATTGTAGCAGATTATAATCTAACAGTCAGTTTTGCTTATTGAGTAAACTAATAAATAGGGACTATTGCAATTGATGGGAAAAGAGAACTCTTGAGGAAGCATTTTTGTAAGCAACAGGATCTGAGCTGTTCTCTGGAAGCTTAAGATAGATGTGAGTGAAAAAGGTCCAACCTGACTGGAATTTCTTTTACAATAAGGAAGAGTTAGTGGCAGTCAGGTTGGGTAGACAAGATGTAGTCTGGGTTATGCAGGTCATTGAAAAATGAGCAGCCGGAATTCTTTAGAGAATGAAAATACAGGGAAACCATTGAAGAGTCCTGCCCCTCTTCTCAAATGTAATATTTCTTACCTTGCCTTCCATTTTTTTATTGTCATTATATACTCATTTTTTTTTCTTTTTCTTTCTCTCTTTTTTTTTTTTTTTTTTTTTTTTTTTTTTTTTTTGGTATCAGGGATCGAACTCAACCTCATGCTTACCAGGCAAGCACTTGAACCGCTGGGCTACATCCCCAGCCCTTACTCATTTTTAGAATATGCAAAAATGATCAAATTTATTGTAAATGTTGTCTTTTGGCTATTCTCCCTAGTGAGGTTATTATTCATGGATGAATAGTGTATGTTTTTAGAGTGAGAAGCATTCACTTTGCTGGATGTAAATGCCGAGAACTTACATACCTAAATAAACAAGAATTAAAGATAGAAATTTAAATAATATCTTAATTTCTTGAGTTCTTTTGTAAGGATGTCCAGATTTGCATTGTAACTTACTAACAAAATTTGTTTATTAGATGAATTACATAGTCTCTTAATTTTTTTTAATCTTTCTCAATTTTGTTACAATTAATGAATTTTAGACTATCTGACTTGCAGAAGTGTCCCTCAGACATTGGTATTACTTATTTTTAATTGCTCATATTGATAAATCAGCAGGTTTTATTTTGCTCCTAGGAGATTATTCATACCCAGGACAAGGCTTTCTGGAAGGACGTTAGGTTTGGGAAAGGTGGAGAATAATGCTGCCTGTTTTCCTTATTTCTTCCCTCCCTCCCTCCCTTTCTCCTTCTGTCCCTCCATCCTTCTGTCCCTCTCTCATTCTTCCTTCTTTCTTTCATTCTTTCTTTGAGGTGAGCAGAGGCCATTTATGAAGGGAAGGTGGAAGAGAGAGACTGTTCCACCACTGTAAGAGTAGAGACGCTTTAGGAAAGGTGCTCATGGAAATTGCATGTTTCTGTATTTTTTTACAGTATTTATGTACCCCACACATAGGCAGGTTCCAGTTTGAATCAGTGACAGAGTTCATTATAGGCAAAAAGAGGCTCTTCGCAGGTCATTTGTTTCAGTGTCATTTGGTATTTTGCAGTGCTGGGGATTGAACCCATGGCCTCACACGTACTAGGCAAGTGCTCTACCCCTGAGCTGTATCTTCAGGCCATAGATTTGTTTTCAAACACTGTCTCTTTAATGTTAGAGTTTATGCAGTGATGAGATTTCTCTAAATGCTTTTACTGGAAATACTAAGGAAGTCAGAGATTCTAATTATCAGAATATTACAAACATTTTTTAAGGTGAAAATCTGTTACAGTGTTGTTTATATTTTAACAATACCTTTATTTTTTTTTAAACAGGTGGCCAATATGTTTTACATTGTAGTGATTATGGCGCTTGTATTACTTAGTTTTGGTGTTCCCAGAAAGGCAATACTTTATCCTCATGAAGCACCATCTTGGACTCTTGCTAAAGATATAGTTTTTCATCCATACTGGATGATTTTTGGTGAAGTTTATGCATACGAAATTGATGGTAAGGGTTTATGTTTACAAAATCATCTGTGGGTTGTTTTACATTTTAAAGTCATTATTGCATTAAAGTTGCATGTTTTCCGAAGTCAAACTTCAAACCTAAGATCCACAGCATGCATTAGTTAACCCCAGAAGAAACAAAATTTAACCGGCAAACAAATGTTTTAGAATTTTTTCAATTACAAATAATGGGGATCTGGCCTGCATTGGCTTAAACAATTCAGACATTTATTAAGTCACATCGGAGAAAGTTCAGAGGTAGCGTGGTCTTTGGAAAGCTTGGTGAGTTCATAGCTAAAGACCCTTGTTCCTTTTTCTCTCAGTGCAGAGGATGTGTCTGGTTTAAACAGGTTTTCCTCAGAAAGACTGTCAAAACAGGGAGAAAGGACACTGTTTGTCTGTGGGATCCTCAGAGGAACCCTCTGCCTCAGACATCCCCTTTTGAACCTGTCTTCTCGTCATATTAGCTCATGTGGCTTCGTTCAGTGTTAGTCTCCGAAGGTTACTGCCAGGAGACGGGAGGAATGTGATCAGCCCAGGCCCATCAGGTGGACTGAACAGTGAGGAGTCTGTCAGTGTGAATGACAGAAATACTGATGTGATCCTTAGTGAATCTTGGAGAGCTCACAGCATATTGGGTTTTACAGGGGATAACTATTTCAGGTTTCTATCAGAATGTGTGAGTACTTTCTCTGGATAAGCTAGTGAATAAACCTCTACCTGTTCAGCCATGGATGCTTTTGCTATGATTCATATTTTTACTCTTAAGAGTAAAATGACCTTAAAATGAGAATTTCGATGATGTTTACATTTTGAAACAATTACTAAGCACTAAATGTTAAGTGCAGTGTAAATACTTTTTCCCTTCCCTTCCCTTCCCTTCCCTTCCCTTCCCTTCCCTTCCCTTCCCTTC
>RJWT010012422.1:0-22492 GCA_004365215.1 Cuniculus paca
TTTCTCCTGCCAGCACTCCCACCCTTTAAAGGTTCCACCACTCCCAATAATACTATCAGCAGGGACTAGGCCTTTAACACATGAACCTTTGAGGGACACTTAAGTTCCAAACTATGCAATCATATAAATGACAATACAATGCGTAGCCTATTTTTCTGGAAACGTTCATTCAGCATAACGCACTTGAGATTCTTCCATGTCATTTGTCTCAGTAATTCATTTTTATTGCCAAGTTATTTGCATTGTGTGCATAATACAACTTGTTTAAGCATTCACAGTTAATGGCCATTTGAGTTGTTTTTGGTTTTAGCAATTACAAATAACATGACTATTAACATGTACATGTTGTTGTGTAGATGAATGCTTCATTTTACTTGGATAAATATTGGCAAGTAGAATTGTCAGATTGTATCTTAAGTGTATATTTAACTTTATAAGACAGTGCCAAATCATTTTTCCAGTGGTTACTCCGTTTTGCATTCTCTTAGCCATGTATGAAAGTTCCAGTTGCTCCTCAATACTTGGTATTTTCACTCCTCTTAATTGTAGCCATTCTCATAGGTGTATAGTGGATTTCATTGTGGTTTTAATTTAAATTTTGCTGGTGACTAATGATGTGAGTATCTTTTCAAGTGCTTGTCGTTCATGTGTCTTCCTTGGTGAAATATCTATTCCCATCTTTTGCCCATGTTTTTAAAAAACTGGGCTGTTTTTCTTATTTTTTTTATTTTGAAGGAAATAAAACAAGAAAATGAAACAAAGCAAAACAACAAAATTGAATTTCAAAAGCAAGACAAAGAAATCCCCCTAGTTGCTATATTGCATATTGTTATCCTCTAAACATATGCTCAGACTACTGGCTTTAGGCCTACAAAGTCAATCAAACAATAGAAGCATTAAGTTGTTTTTGTACCTCATTCATTATCATCCCAGCCTGTGTTCCTCCAAATCAACCAGTTGCCTACCGAGGTGGGGGGACTTCTTGGTTCTTCTCCTGGCCTGCGTGGCTGCCGCTGGCTCAAGGGAGGGGCAGATTCTGTTTTTCTTAATATTACTGAGTTGTAAAAGGCATTTTATATTATAGGTACAAGTCTTCAATCATGTGTGTTTTGCAAATATTTTTCCTAGTTTTTTGGTTGGGATTTTCAATTTAACATTATGTTTTAAAGAGCTAAATTTTCTAAAGTTTTTATGAAGTCTAGTTTAACATTTTTAAAATGATGTATGCTTTTAGTACCCCGTAAAGAAATCCTAGCCTACAACAAGTTCACTAAGATTTTCTCCTGATTTTGTGTAGAAGTTTAATAGTTTTAACTCTTATATTTAGCTTTCACTTTGAACTAGTTTTTATATGTGGGGTAAAGTGAGGGTTAAGCTTCATTTCTGTTTGTTTTTGTGTCTGGAAGTCCAATTTTTTCAGATCATTTGTTGCAAAGGCTATCCTTTTTTTTATGACATAATATTTCATTGACTGAATTTCCCAAGAATTATTCCACCAATGCTATGTTCATGGATAGTTAGGTTATTTCCAAGCAGAGGCAGTAACGCATACCCTGGCACATAAGCCACTGAACAGTAAATGAGTATTCATGTAGAATTTCTGGGAAAATGGAAAGTACATGTTAGCTTGAATAGAACCAAGGAATGTTTCTCCAGAATACACTCCCACTAAAAGGTCTGAAAGGGGAGGCTCTGACATTGATTGGCTTATTGGTGTGAGCCTTTCTCAAATATCACATAATTTCCTCCTGGACAAATCTAATAGCCTGTATTATTAGATTCTGAAAGAGTCAGAGCCCTTCCAGGAGGGTTTGAAGAACGATGATAATTACTGTCTTGATCAGTAAGGGTAACCTCATAAGAAATAGGCTCATAAAACACATGAGGAAATGGAAATTTACTAAGAATTACTTAATAGATATTGGGGTCTTATAAAACCTCAACTGTGAGGCCTCCCCAAAGAGGAGAAGCTACTGTAGCAACTTTGTATCTGCAGTGATTTGCTCTCCAGGGACCTGAGTGTGCAAATTTTGCTTCCCTGTGTGTGGGTCCTGACCCTCTCATTCCCTCCCCTGTAAGCCCACTTCAGGGACTGTAGCGCCAACAGTTAACAGAAGCAAGGCCTTTCCCCACACCAGGCCCCAGGTCAGGCTAGCAGTGTGCGTAGTGTATGTGCAAAGGCACAGGAGGGTGCCAGGAAAATGCAAGTCGTACAGTGTGGCTGGAGCAACATTAAAGTTCCATTTTTTCTACTGTTGTTTCTTTTCATCCGATCCAATGATGTGAGTCCATCAAATTACCTGGCACTGTTGAGGATTTGTTAGATGACAAACACTGTTCTGAGGGCCTTGAGAGTACATAGGGCTGTGGACATTCCCTCATCTTCAGCGATATTAACACAGGCTAAATAGCAACGCAAGGAGGTTTTGTTCGGGGTTTATTTGTTTGTTCATTTGAGACAGAGTCAGGGGCTGGTGGCATCCCTCTTTGTGTAGCCTCTTTGGTAGTCTAAATTTTGTTTTATATGACAGCTGGTTTCCAAGAAAAGGCAAGAGTAGAAGCTTCCAGGCCTTTTAAGTTCTAGGGTTAGAAATGACACACCATCCCTTCAGCCACATAATATTGGTCAGAGCAATCATAAGGCCTGCCCAGATTTGAGGAAGCGGTGATAAACTGCACTTTTTGCTGGGAAGAGAGGCATGCACTGATGGGGCTATGAGGAGTTTTTGTAGCCATCTTTGCATCCCATCTATCATAGTTCCTCCAGCTTCATTTGTGCTATCTCCATTTCCAAGTTCTAATTCATGTATGAGTCATCCCATGTTACCTCATTTAACCTTTCCAATAGACCTGTAAAGGGAACAGGGTCTCCTCTTTTTTTTAATAAGAAAATTGATGCTTAGAGAGGTTAAGGAATTTGTTCACCACCACTCACAGCTCAGTTAAGTCCAACTCTGGTGCCAGAGCATTAGAATACGAATGTGTACCCTGCCTAAACCAGCTCCAACCTCCCCAGCATGAATATCACTGCTCTTTTCTCAAGATCGCCCACATTAGGGCCCAAGCATTACCAAACTGTTTCTGAATTAACTCTTATGATGCATTGGGAATATGTTATATAAGTTAAAGCAGACTAAACAACTCTGTGGACTTTTATTTTAATTATTTTAGTAATGTAAGGATCTCTAGCATCGGCTTTATAAACTCATTTAGGGATGTAATAATTTTTATTTGAAGAATTTTGGCTTGTCAAAGGTTAGGTTAGTGATGCTATAGTTTGATAATTATTCACTTTTCTATCCATTAACTATTTTCATTTGCATTTGCTTGGCATAGGATTAAAGTTTGCAGCTTCTGGCCAGGTGTGGTAATCCCAGCTACTCAGGTGTCTGAGGCAGGAGAATCACAAGTTTGAGGGTGGCCTGGGCAGTTTAGCAAGATCTTGTCTTAAAGTAAAAACTAAAAAAGGGCTAGGGGTGTAGCTCACTGGTAGGGTGTCCCTTGGTTCAATCCCCAGTAACACACACACACACACACACACACACACACACACACACACAGAGCTTCTAGAGAGAGCAAATTTTTTCATAAGGAAAGTTGTTTGGAAATATAAACTTCCCTTCTTTTATTGGTTATGAAAGAAAAAAAATCCAAGGTCAGCTTTACATATGTCACCCAGTAGGTAAAACTGCCATGGGCAGCGGGGTTCGGCTCCCCGGAGTTAGTTTGATTCAGGAGAGACAGTTCTGTGCCTCAGCGGGACACTTCGGTTCTAGACAGGTAGATGACAGCAGATGATCAGTTAGCAGGTCCATCTGCTTTTGAGGACAGCTTCTAGCGAACACTTGAGACTTGGTTCCTTTTCCGTTGCCGCTTCAACAGCCACTTACCTCAGTATCCAAAAAAGAAAATTCTGACCTCTTCATTTTAATGTGGGCATTTGATCCAGTGCTTCTGATAAATATAACTCTGTGTAGTACGAAGGAGGTTTAATGGGAAATGGTTGGCATTCTTTCTGGGCAAAGGCATGAGAGAGGGAGGGGAGGACGGGGGAGAGAGAGAGAGAACACAAACAGCAGTGGAGACGGAGCAGAGATAGCGAGGCTTTGCAGAGCCTTGCCTCCCGAACCTGACACTTGCCAGATCTGGCCAGCATGGTTGTCCTGAACCCTATGACTCTGGGAATTTATCTTCAGCTCTTCTTCCGCTCTGTCTTGTCTCAGCCGACTTTTGTCAACAGCGTCCTCCCAATCTCAGCAGGTAAGTGATGACAACAGCTCTCCTCTCAGCCGTCCATCAGGGACAGGGGGAGAAGGAAGCTTGTTTTGCAACGTGTCCTGATATTTTAGCTGTGCGACTCTTGGTGAGGCAATCACCCCAATCACTTCCTGTCACCGGAGCTTGTCTCAGAAGCCCCTTTTGTCCTTGTTCAAATGGTTCCTCCTCTAGACACTCTAAAATATTGTTTCTGCCTTCCTTGTCTCTTTTCCCCATTTGCTGCATGATTTCCTTTTGGTCAGAAATTTGGAGGAAATGAAGAGATAGAAAATTTCAAGTGAAAGAGAAGTGCGTCCCAGATGTTTCTATAAATATAGCTCTGACCTCCCTGAAGGCGGCTTGACCTAAGGTGACGTTGCTGAGTAAACACACTTGCGTCCCAGCTCCGGCCGGGACAATGTGTCCAAGGCGAAGGGGACCCAGCTGACTGTGGTGGAGGCCAGGGCCCCTCTGCAGCTTCAGGGCTGGGCTTGGTGGTTCTCTAGTCCTGTCTGCTTTCCTGCTATGCTTCCTTCCTGGACGAGATGTCCCTTCAGCCTCGGACAAGGCATTTGGAGGTCTAGGGAGGGTGGGGGCTTTCCTGGGAGAAGCAGAGGGGTTGCAGAGGCATAACATGACCCAGGCTGGCTGTGTCTGAGTGTGGGGCTGGGAGACTGGCGAAGGGGCTGTGTCTGCCAGCCCGACAACCTTTGCTGAGGGCATCAGACTGTTCCCCTTGTCCTGCCTGATCTGGAGCAGGGGGAGTGTTGGGTTACTGTCGTGGCTTCTTTAAACCTTTCTGAGGAAACTCAACTGTCTTCAGAGAGCATGAGGGAAGGAGGCAGACCCCAGGCCTTGCTGCCTGTCCCTTCACTCTGCCCTCCCCCCATTTCACCTCAGCTGCCCCTGCTCTCCCGATCCATCCCGCCTCCCAGCATGCATCTCCTAAGTACCTCAGCTGAGCCAGAGGTTTCACTGTCATTGCCTGTGAAACACAGGGAAGCCAGAAATGGTAGGCAAAAGGCTGTGTCTCTGAACACAGTCCCTACTGCCATCCATTCATAAAAACAGCTTGTCGGCAAGTGATGCTGCCAATGGCCACGAGCCCCGAGGGAGTGACTGAGAGACCAATGTGAGCTAATTATAAAAGCATGAGGAGAGAGAGAGAAGGAGGGAAGCTTGGTAGGGGATATCGGTCATGGGGCAGACAGGAAAGGTGAGTGATGGTGTTGTCACCTAAGTCTATGTCAGCACAACACCCACGGACTTACCCTGAGAGTGCCCCGCTGCTTTAGGGACCGGATGGGTCGTTATCTTTCATTCAAAAGGGAAGATTAGTACTTAATTTGATCTGATTTAATGGTTCTTCATCTTGTTTGGGTCATAAAATCCTTTGTGAATCTGCTGAGGACTTCTGACTTGGGAACTAAGGAAACTCAGTCTTCTGGTTCCAACCCTGCTTCTGGCAGGCTCTCTGACTTCCAGGAGATGGGGCGATGGACTGTAAGCACCATGTGGACAGGGACATTTCATTTTGTACATTTTTTTCTGTTTCCCAGCATCAGAACAGTGCCTGGCACATAATAGGTGTTCCTTAATTATCTGGCGAATGAAAAAATACAAACTTTTCTCCCCCATGTGTGGTGGCATAGGCCTGTAATCTCAGTTACTCAGGAGGCTGGAGCAGGAGAATCTCAAATTTGCAGCCAGCCTGGGCAACTTAGTGAGATCTTAGTGTCTCAAAATTAGTGAGATCTTAGTGTCTCAAAATTCAAAAAAAATTTTTTTCAAAAAAAGGCTAGAGAAGTAGCTCAGTGGTAGAGCATCCTTGGGGTTCAATCCCAATCCAAATACATTTTTTTCTCATCTATAGATTGGAGTTCACCAATATTTTGTATTATTTGGTCTAGATAGAGCCAAAGTGCCTGGGGAGTTCTAAAAGCTGGAGAGAAAAGAATTCTCTGATTTTCTTTGAATTTGCCCCAGAGAGAGCCCTGGCTCAGTGTAGACAGCCCTTAGGTAAGGGGTTTCACAGCTTGTGCTCCTCAGAATGCCAGAGTGAAAAGAAAGACTTGAACGAAGGGAGCATTTGCAGGGGTGTGGGTGGGGTTAAGGGAGCAAACTAGCAAAAGTGAGGCAGCAAGAGACTAGCAGACTCAGGAAGCCTTACCATCCTGTGCTTGAAAAGGCGGGAGGAAGAATAAAGGAAGATGGATCCCTGGGAGATTTGGAGCTGTGGAGGAGAAGCCACCAAGGAGGAGGCTTGGTTGTAGAGGAAATAAGTCAGAGAGGTTAAGCAACTTGCCCAAGGTCACAAATGATTTGTGAGAGAGCTGTGGAATCTGCTAGAACTCTGCTCCTGACTTTAAGTCTGGGGCTTTTACCAGGATAGACCAAATCTGCTTATAGTGATAATGGGTGTTAAAGTCTTGCAGAACACCTTCATATCCTCTGGAAATTCAGTATTTCTTTATTGTCCATTCCCTCCTACCTTCTTCTCAGGCTGTCAATGTCCAAAGCTCTAGCAGAAAAGTAAGTATTGCTTTATAATAAGTGTGCATAAGGCACTCATTTATCTTTCTTTTGATAATACTTGCATTTTATTGACAACTAAAGACATAAGCTAAAGGAAACTAAAGAATACTCTAGTGAGATGAGTTTAAACTGCTGGGTTCAGTAGAGTATTTTGGGAGTACCCTGGTCCCAGGGTAATCCCGCTTCACAAACCTATTGAGGCATTGTGAGCCCACCTACCCTGGGCCCGCACAGAGTATATGATCTCCCTCTTCCAATACAAGATTTCCCAGGCAGGTAGGAGTTCTCCAGGTGATGCTGGGGTCTAGCTCTCAGAGGCCAGATGGTGAGAAGACCCAAATCCAGCCCTGCAGCATGAGATCACATGGAAGACTATGATTCTGTCTCAGTGCTGTCATCTTCTGTTGCTGGTGAGATGTCACCAGATCAGCCATTTTGTGGTCCATGTGGCCTGATGTCTAGCCCCCCACTCCCCTCCCTGGAAACCAGCCAGGCTACCACTTGGGAACCATCCATGTCCTTGGCACTAGATTATGGGCCATTTATTTGTGTCTGATGCTGATCAGCTGTTGTTTAATGTCCCATAATGTACTTGCCAGCCATCTCCTCTAATTTAGCTCCCCATATTTCCTCTGGGTAATAAAATCAGAAGGAGCTCTTAAATTAGCAAGCTCTCTAGGGGTCTCAGGCATCTCACCTTACCCTATCCCAGGCCTCTGCATAAAGCAATACCCCATCCTTTAGCTCAGACATAGAAGAGGTATGAGAGATGCACTTTATGCACAGACATCCCGCACCAAGCCTCCACGTCACCCCAGCCTGCTTTCTACAAATGCACAGCTATATAAAAACAGCACTGCTCCAGACAGAACAGAGAGCCCTCTGCTTCAGTGAGATGCCCAGGAGGCTGGGATCTTGGTTCCCATTTGCGAGTTCTACTTGTGTTGTTCCTATGAGTGGTACCGATTCCCCAGACCTCTCCTTGTACAAAGCACTTGGACGGCTACAGTTGTATTTGTTCTTCACAGCATTTCCTCCTGTTTTTGGAGGTCCTGAGTTTGAATCCTGATTCTGTTGGTGAAGAGCTGTGTGGTGCTAGTGGCTAGGATGCTTCCAGGCAGCAAGCTCCTCATCTTTCAAGTGGGTGTGAGAGCCTTGGTTTTACAGAATTGCTATAAGGATTCATTAATGCAACTAACATCTAATGTGTGCCGACTATGTGCCTGGAAGTTGGTTACAGCAGGGAGCAAACAAAAACTGCCCCCTCCTGAACACACACACATGGGGTTTCTCTCCTCACTATGAGAAGAACTTGTCCAGGCTGGCCTGTTGGAGATGTCTCTGCCTTTGTGCCCTTTACAGTATGAGGGATGGGGGGTGCTGGAGGGAGGGAGTTTAAATTGCCTTACTTGCTGAATTTAAAAAAGGAACGATTTAACATCTGTAACTGTATCACCAATGTCTCTTTTATAAACAAAAACTCCAACCTTTTGAAAGGCCAGCCAAGCTAGCAGTTCCAGTCCCACCTTCTGGTATGGTGACACTCTTTGGAATACCAGAACTTGGCTCCAGCTCACAGTGGGTTACAGTTTATATCTAGGCATCCCCCTGAAGCCTTGTGCACTCATTGGTGGGACTTTCGGGAGGTGACTGGATCAGGGGTGTGTGGTACGCATCGCATCGCCCGATCAGTCCACTGAAGACTCACAGCTGGGTGTGATGGTGCGCGGTGAAGCCCAGTGGGAAGAGGGGGGTCTCATGGGTGTGGCCTGGAAGGGTATAGGTCCCATCTTCCCCCTTGATTCCTCCCTGCTTCCTGCCTGCCATACCATGAGCTCTTGCTCCTCTCTCCTGTCCCTCTACCATGCCACCTGCCTTGGAGCTCGTTAATTATGGACTTAAACCTCAACGAACTGAGCCAAAATAAACCTTTCTTCCTTTAACTTGTGAGTGTCAAGTACTGTGTCCCAACAAGAAGTAACCAAGACACAGAATGTCCACTGCACCTTTGTGTGTGTGTGTGTGTGTGTGTTGGTACTGGAGATTAGACCCAGGGCACTCACATTGAGCTACATTCTCAGCCCTTTTTAATTTTTTATCTCAAGGCATGGTCTTATTAAATGGCTAAGTTGCCCAGGCTGGGTTTAAATTTGGGAACCTTCTGCCGTGACATCCCGGAGTCTGGACTTACAGACACTTTCCGCCACACTCAGCACCATCTGACTCGTGGTCCACTCTTCTAACTACATCTCTCTGTTTGGCCCCTCTGGGAATGTGACTTTTTGGCCACGGGGCCAGGAGCCCTGCTGGCTTGGCCTTTCCTTTCCCTTTCCTAAGCAGCCTCCAGGGCAGGGCAGCTTTCCAGAATTCCAAAGCTCTGCACAGCTCAAGTCTGGAAGTCAATGTTCTAGATCAGTGTTTCTCAAACTAAAGCACTATTCTCAGCCCTGCTAGAGTCATCTGGAGTGCTTTACAAAAGCCTAGCATCCAATAGCTAATGAGATCAGAATCTCTGGGGTGTGGGATGAGACATTCATAGCATTTAAAGTTCTTCAAGTGATTCGAAGGTCTAGCCAGGGCTAACCACTGAGTATATAGCTGGCCTCGGAATCCCCTGGGGGACTTGTTCAAATGTAGACTCCCAGGATCCATCCCCCAGGAGATTCTGACTTAGCAGGGAGGGGCTGAAGGTAGAGTCTGCATTTCCATAAAGCTTCAGGTGCGGCAAAGTTCCCGGCCCAAGGACCACACTTCTAGAACTGCTGCTCTAACTCACCTCTGAGTTACTACGCCAGTTTCCTGTGGCTGCTGCAGTAACACGTCAGAGAGTGGCTTAACACAACACACCTATTCTCTCGCAGTTCTGGAGGTCTGAAGTCTGAAATCAGTTTCAGTGGGTAGTAATCAAAGTGTTGGCAAGGGGTGGCCAAGCCCCCTGTCCCAGGGCCCAGGGTGAGAATCAGGCCTCTTGCCTCCTCTGGCTCTAAACTGCATTTGTGTATTCTTTTGTTCCTGGCTCCTTCCACTGTCTTCATACCAGGAGGGGAGCATCTTGGGTTTGGGGGAAGGGGGAATCACATCTCCTTTGTCAAGTCTCTGCCTCTCTCTTAGGGGGGTGCTTGTGATGGCATCAGGGGTCCACCCAGATACTCCAGCATAATCTCATTGTCAACTTCTTCATTTAAGCATGTCTACAGTGCTCTCTTTCCCATAGAAGATAGCATTTATAGGGTCCAGGAATTCAGATCTGGATATTTTGGGGGCCATTTTCAAACCTACTATAATCACCTTTGCCATGGGACAAATGACCCACTTGTACTTTCTTGAAGTGACATTAGAATCCAAGGGGCAGGGCTATACACTGCCTTCACTTGCATTCCTTCCCAGAAGCAGACCTTGAGGCAAGCATTTGGGTGCACGCAGTGTGTTTGGGAGGAAAGATCAGTAGGGCAGTGGAGAAGTAAGGCCTAGAAGAGAAAGCATCGGGCCAGGCTGTGTTCCTGAGCAGTTACTGCTGCGGGCAGGTGGAACTGCGTTCCACGGAGCATCTCAGGGGCACAGGGAGCTGGGACATGTGGCAGGAAGCTGGAAGCATAAGCAAGATTGATGAATGCAGAGGACATGGGCAAGGAAATGACAGCATCTGCCATAGATACTTTAAGATGCCAGCCGTGGCCCTAATGGCATTGTTTATTTGTTTGCTTGTTTGTTGAGACAGGGTCTCAAATGTAGTTCAGGCTGGTCTTCAATCACTATGTAGCCCAGGCTGGCCTTAAACTCATGGCAATCTCCCTGCCTCAGGCTCTAGAATGCTGAAAGTAGAGGCATGCACCATCATACCCAGCCCTAATGGCCTTTTCACAGTTTCGCGCTTCACTCGTCTCTCTGGGCAGCAGTTGTTACAGCTCAGTATCTCTTCCCTGCGGCAATGGAAAAGTTGGGTTTCAGTTGCTGCATGGAACCACCATTAACAATGGTATGTGCATCAGCCAGTGTTTATTTACTAGGGAAACAAATTTAATGCAAGATATACAAGTATATAAGAATTTACATGATTGGCTTACAATGGCCGCCTACCGAGTCAGCTGTGGAAGGTGCACAAGGAGGGTCTCTACACTGGAGAGCCCACGGATCCAGTCCAAGGCCTGGAGCTCACTGCAGTGTCCGGTGCGAGTCCGTGTCAGCAAGCTGGAGGGTCTGCGATGGAGGCCAAGAGGGTTTGCATTGGAAGTGAGGAGACGATGGCCAAGGTGAAGGCGAAGATGGGAGCTCCTCTGAAGAAACAGAAGCTAGACTTCCTTCTTTATTTCCCTTTTCTTCCACTCAAGTGACAGCCTATTGGTGTCACTCTCACCCAGGATGGGTCTTCTGTCTTCTGGAAATCCCCTCAGCCACCCCAGAACTATGCTGATCCAGTTTAGTCAGGTGTTTCTTACTCAAGTTGACTGTCACATGCCTCATTCAGCACTTTCAATTTGCTATAATCTTTACATTATTCCTAATCTTCACAACAAAATTAGCCATTAGTGCCTCTATTTTACCAAAGAGGAAATTACTATTCAGAGAGATTCAGTCACTTGCCTGAAGTCATGCAGTGCCAGGGTTAAAATTCCAAAGCAGGGCTTGCTGACCCCCTTGACCACTGCAAGGTAGAATGGAGTAGTGGCTAGAAGTAGGGTTTCTGGTGCCAAGCTGCCTGAGTTCCAATCCTGTTTCCCTTACCTTATGACCTGGGGCCAATCACCTTCCTCTAACCTCAGTTTCCTTATCTGTGCAGAGGGCTAAAAGTAGGATTTAACTCATAGATTGAGATTGAGAATTAAATGGACTAATTATGAACATAAAGTACTTGGAATAATCCCTGGCATGTAATGTGTGACATAAACACACATTTTCAGACATTGTTTCTAGAATCTCACCAGTTTCTGCCCATGCCAACAGGTCATAATTTCCCTTACAGTGCATTGCATCAAAAGGCAAAATTCCCAACACAACCTGAATAAACTTTTGCTTAAAATACCTAATGAATTAAAGAAAAAGTGGAGACTCTGCCTTTATCCGGCACACTGCCCAGTGAAGGAAGCTCTTCTTGTAGTGACAAGCTTTCCCAGATGGCTTTAAAAATACACCTGGCCCTATTCCATCTCCCAGCCCAGGAGCATTCAATACGCTCAAGCCCACACTGACCTCTCCATAACAACCAACAGAAACACTGCCAGGAGGTGTGTGTTTGGGAGCTGGTGACAGCTGAAGATGTCTCTCTCTGCAGTCTTGTATAGGCCACTAGCTGGGGCTGACAGAGAAAAAGAGGGAAGGAGAAAAGAAAGCACTTCCTTCTCCCCTCTGCCTCCCCACACCCTCCTTCACTTCTGTGTTGCTTGCCCTATCTTCTTGGTGTCCTTCTGAGAAGTTTGGAGATAATGCCAGAATTTTCCTGCTACAGCGAGGCCTTCTCCATGGACACGTGCTCCAGAGAGGCCTTCCCAGGGTTTTGGGGCCTGGCATGGGGACCTGGGAGGGCAGAGGATGGAGTGATAATAGTTATTCCACTTATGAGAATTACCTGCTCAACTGGGGCCCTTCTTTCCAGTGTTCAAACTCATGCCCTCTGTGAGAGGTATGCAGGGTGGGACACCGTCATTGGAGGCTGAAACTGAATGACTCTTTTGTGTCCACACAGGGCCAATTTGGTTTCTAAGACCATCTTCACTGGGTTGAGCCTTATGGCGGCCCTCAGAAAGCTTTCAAATTCTCCACGTTCATATGGAAACCAAATTCTCAACCATTGAGTCTAGTGTTCTGGATTTAGGGAGGCTCCAAAGAAAACAACCCACTTCTCCCTGTCCATCTTTCTGAGAGCTGTGCTGGGCAACGTCATGGTAGGGCAGATGAACAGTGGAAGAGACAGAGGTCCTCTGGGTCTACAGAGCAGCAGGGCCCTGTGAAAAGCATGGTTTGGGGGACATGCTCCCTTGCTGTCCATGCTGCTCTCATAAAGTCAGAAGTGGAAGCCTAAGATGTCTTTGGGAACAGCAGGCCCTGGAAATATTTTCTGCAGAAAGTCTGAGCCAAATGGTTCCCCCACCTTCACCCCACCCCAGCTGTCTGAATCAACTGCTCAGGCCTTTGCTTCCATCTGCCAGACCACCCTGAAAGAGGAGTGCGCCCGGAGAACGCCACCACGATGCAGGCTGCCACATTCCTTTTCTTCAAGTCTAGAGGAAGGTAGCATGGGGGACATTCAGGCAGTGACTAGGGTTAGCAGTTTGCCTGTTTGCTGATGTTCTTAGAGAGACTCGCAGCAGTGCTAAGGCACTGAGGTAAAATTTAGATGCACGCAAAGCATTAAACAAACCATTTGCTCTTTTATGGGACTCAGGCTTATGGGACTCATCTATAAAGTGAAAGGATAGACCAGATTTCAAAGATCCATTTTATCTGGCTTCATGAATGACAAGCTGATTGCTAATGTACAGACTTAACACCCACCAAAAGGAGGAATCTTGGCATGAGTTCCCCAGGACCTTGGAGGTCACAGCCTCAGTTTCTCTAAACTGAGAAAAGGGGGAATGTAAGAAAGTATGACTCATAGGATCACAGGAGAGTGCATAGGGAGGGCACAGTAGCCTATGTATTGAGGAGTCATAGTCAGGACAACGGGGGACTTTGAGGACCTGGGGCACACAGCTCACACCCAAGAACAACACCGTAGTGATACTGAGTTTGAGCAGATTGGTAGGCAGCTCTACTCGCAGGGCTGCTCTGTGGCTCTAAGGGAGAAATCCCTAGATAGGGGTGACCTCACTAGGAATCCCCTGGGCACTCCAGCCTTGAAGGTATCCACTCCAGGGAAACGGCAAGCCTGAGCAGAACCCAGCTGAGAAGATGAGCAAGCCACTTCCTGTTATCCAGTTCATCCACATCAGAACTGGGCTCTTGATCCACACTGCCTGTGCCTTGTATGGAATGACAGTCTTGGTATCTTCAAGGTAGACAGCAGCTGTAAACACACCAGGCCTGCCCAGTGCAAGACCTCCTGGACAATCAGAGGGGGTGGTGAAATAAGAGATTTTCAAACAGAATGCTAGCAAACAATGGCTAATCTGACATAGATGCTCAGTTTTCTAGCCATATAGCCATCTGCTGGCACTTTGCATTTCGTTCAATTTGTTTTCTAATCAGTGCAATAAGATTTATTTGAATTAATTCAGAGCCACTCACATCCCCCTCTTCTTTTTCTGATGTTTAAATCTTTCTGTCTATGAATTCATTATAACTATTATTTGAGAGACACAGCATTTGAGATACTTCCCACCAATCAAATGACCAGTATTTATTGTCCCTCGTATTCTAAATTTGACTGCTATATGACAAGCAGATTCATAAGATAAGCTGACTCAACGCATAAGACAGTTCATAAGACAACCTAACCTAAATCATGAAGCTCATCATCTACTTGTGACATTAAAATAACACAAAGGAATAATCACTGTGAGTCACCACCGTGGCAACGTCTTGGCGTGTACAAGTAGATGGAGTTTGCGTGACAGTGGAGGAAGTAATTAAGGAGACAACCCACTTGGGGTCAAGTCATGACTCTGCTGTTCTCCTGAGTGCCTCTTTGAGCCTCAGTTTACTTATCTGTCAAATGCAGAAAATATTAACAACCCTTAGGGCTACTGAAACCCAGGGCTTAGCACATAATTAGTGCTCAGTACAGTTACCAAGTGTTAGTGTAGCTGTTTGTAGGCTATATAAGGATGGCTTAAAGACAAACTTACATCTTCTACCAGAATAAATTACAAATGAGTTAAGATTTAAATACAAAATATGAACTATAAAAGTATTAGAAGAAGCTCTGGGAGATTTTTAGGGGATAACTTTAGTACAGATAATCCTTGTTTAATAACTGAATTCAGTTCTTGCAACTAGGTCATTAGATAAATTGGTTGCCAAATAAGGAATTGTATATAGTATGTACATTATACTACTCAGAACAAAGAAATTGTCAAAGGAATCTCAACTGGATGACTTTGCTTTTATTTGCATAATTTTTTTTTCCACTGGGGATTGAACTCAACCTCGCACTTGCCAGGCGGGTACTTGTGCCACTCAGCTATATCCCCAGCCCTATTTGCATAATTCTTACATGCAGTACAATAATGTATAACAACATAAAACTACAGCAGTGTACAGTACAATCAGAAAAAATTACAATACTATACAAACAAGATATACTGTATAAAAAAGACACTGAGGCTCTATAAACAAGATGTACAGGACTGTACAAAGAAAGGACAGATCATAAGTGAGAGCATTCATTAAACAGGTGGGTCGTTAAGTGAGGACTATTTCAGATCTCCCCTATACCCACCTGCCCTTCCTCATCTACTCCATTTTTTAAAATGCTGAAACATTAAATTCTATTGCATGAAAAATTATTTCTGGCAAAAACAAAATCAAAAGGCCAAAACAAACTGGGGAAAATATTTTCAAGTCATATAATAAAGTACTATTTTAGCTGGGTGTGGTGGCTCATGCTTGTAATCCCAGCACTCAGGAAGCTGAGGCAAGAGAATCATTGCAAGTTCAAGACCAGCCTGGGTTACAAAGTGAGCTCAAGGCCAGCCTGAACTGCATAGCAAGAGCCTGTCTCAAAATGATAAATAAATAAATAAATAAAATACTACTTTATATTTAAGAAAAAACTGTAAGAGAAAGATGACCCAATGGGAAAAGTATGAATGACTCTACAACATGTGAAAATATTTTAAGTCTTATTCAGTATAACAGAGATGCAAATTACAGTAAAACTATACTGAGATGGTATCATACTACCTAAACAAGTGTGTGGAAACACTTTATCCCATATTCACAGGACAGAATGTGCACTGATGGAAGCTTTGTGGAAATGAAGTAGCGGCACATGCAAAAAAATTACAAATTTACATGCTCCTTCGCCAGCATTTCTATTCTAGTAATGCATCCAATATACACTACATATATAAAACTTCACACAGAAAGTTTTTTTTATTGGCATCAATTGCATCAACAAATGTTTGTCACTATTGATGAAACTCTTTAATGAAACTGAAAGAGAAACAATACTCCCAAAGTCATTCCTGGAAGCAAGTATTATCCTGATACCAAAATAAGAGAAGGACCCAACCAAAAAAGAAAACTACAGGCCAATCTCCCTAATGAACATAGATACAAAAATTCTCAATAAGATACTGGCAAACAGAATGCAACAAATCATCAAGAAGAATATTCATCATGACCAAGTAGGATTCATCCCAGGGACGGTTCAACATACACAAATCAATAAACATGATATACCATATCAACAAAGCCAAAGACAAAAATCACATGATC
The DNA here is from genome assembly GCA_004365215.1 of Cuniculus paca. Classification (NCBI taxonomy): domain Eukaryota; kingdom Metazoa; phylum Chordata; class Mammalia; order Rodentia; family Cuniculidae; genus Cuniculus; species Cuniculus paca. Next base: position 16,168 of record RJWT010012422.1, read on the forward strand.
ATCTCAATAGATGCAGAAAAAGTATTTGACAAAGTCCAACACACATTGATGATTAAAAAAAAACACTACAGAAAATAGGAATAGATGGTCCTTATATCAATCTGATAAAACCATCGATGACAAACCAATGGCCAACATCATAATAACAGTCAAAAACTGAAAACTTTCACTTTAAAGTCAGGAACAAGACAAGGATGTCTGCTGTCACCACTCCTATTCAATCTAGATCTGGAAACATTAGCCAGAGCACTTAGACAAGGAAGAAAAAAAAAAAAGAATAAGGATAGGAAAGGAAGAAGTTAAGTTATTATTATTTGCAGACAACATGATACTCTACATAGAAGATCCCAAAAACTCCTTCAAAAGACTTGTAGATTTAATAAATGAATTCAGTACTGTAGTCAGCACTCAAAAATCAATAGCATTCCTGTACACAAGCAACAAACGCATTAAGAGAGAAATTAGGGAAACAACACCCTTCACAATAGTATCAAAAAAAAAAAAAGAAAGAAAGAAAGAAAGAAAAGAAAAGAAATACTTAAGAATCAATCTAAAAAAGGAAGTAAAATATCTCTACATTGAAAATTATGCTACTCTGAAAAAGGAGACCACAGAGGATATTTGAAAGTGGAAAGCTTGTTCATAGGAAAACCACCATAGTAAAAATGGCCATACTTCCAAAATTGTTATGCACATTTAATTCAATTCTGATCAAAATACCATTATACCTCACAGAACCAAAGAAAACATTTTCAAAATTCATTTGGAACCAGAAGAGATCTGGGCTAGCAAAGGCAATCCTGGGCAACAAAGGCAAGGCAGGAGGTAACACAATCCCTGACTTGAAATTATACTACAAAGCTACTGTGTTAGAAGATGCAGGAACAACTCTGAACACACTCAGCCACCTCATCTTTGACAAAGGGGCCAAGCCCATTCACTGGAAGAAAGATAGCCTCTTTAATAAATGGTGCTGGAAAAACTGGCTTTCCCCAAGCTGAAGACTAAAACTAGACCCATGTCTCTCACTATGTGCTAAACTAACAAAAATGGATCAAAGATCTAAATATTAAAACAGAAACACTAACTGTGCTGGAAGAGAGAATAGGTGGAACACTTGAAGACATGAGTGTTGGCAAAGATTTCATGAACAAAACTCCAACTGCATGGGAAATACTGCAGAAAATCAGCAACTGGGATCTCATCCTATTAATAAGCTTTTGCACAGCAAAAGAAATCACCAATAGAGTGAAGACAATTCACAGAGTGGGAAAAAAATTTTATCCAGTTGTCCATCAGACAAAGCACTAATATCTAGAATATATAAACAACTGAAAAAATTAGATCCCCCAAATTTAAAGACCCAATCCAAAAATGGGCATCTGAGATGGATACACACTTCTCAGATGAAGAAATACATATGGCAAGTAAATACATGAAAAAATGTTAAACATCATTAGTCATTCAAGAAATGCAAATTAAAACACTGAGATTCCATCTCACTTCAGAAAGAATGGCAATTATTGAGAAATCAACAAATAACAAATGCGGAGGGGGCTGTGAGGAAAAAAGAACCCTTCTCCACAGTTGGTGGCAGAGTAGACTGGTGCAATCACTGTGGAAATCATTGTGGAGATTCCTCGAAAAACTGGGACTAGAGGTTCCATTTGACCCAGCAATTCTTCTTCTGGGTATCTTCCCTGAAGAATTAAAATCATCATATCACAGCAACATATGCACACCCATGTTTATAGCAACACAGTTTGTAATAGCTAAATCTTGGAAACAACCCAAAGCCGAGAAATAGATAAAAAGATGTAGTTTTTTTATACAATGGAGTACTACTCAGCCACAAAAAATGATAAACTTGAGACATTCCTAGGTAAATGAATGCACCTTGAGACCATACTCTTAAGTGAAATAAATCATACACACACGTGCAGGGCCAAACTGTATAATAGGTATTGTGAAATAGGAAGAAATTATTCAAAAGAAAGGGGTACTGGGGAGGGGTGAGAGGGAAAGGAAGGAAGGGAAAAGAAGAAAAATGATAAAAGAAGGGTAAAATGGCAGCAAAGCTTTTTAAATGAGGGTAGGAAGAGGAGTTGAAGGGAGGAAAGGGGATTAAAAAAAAAAAGAGGAGCCAGGATATATCATGTACAGGTACAAATGCCCTATGATAAATGGGATCATTATGTATACCTAAATTGTACTGATAAACTTAATTTAAAAACAAATGTTTGCAAAATGCTCAATTGCACACCAAAGGAGGCTGAGCAAACAAATTTTGGTTCTTTCTAATAAAGGAATATTAGGTAGTCATAAAAAGAATGTGAATGCATTTTGTGTAATTGCACAGAATTGCCTCTTTAAAATACTGTGAAGAAATCAAGAGGGAGCCGGGGATCTAGCTCAGTGGTGTAAGCGCCTGCTGGCAAGCACAAGGTCGTGAGTTCAATCCCCAGTGCCGCAAAAAAAAGAAATCAAGAGGGAGTTCCATATATATAATATGAGGGAAAAGAAGAGGAAGAAAATATTACAACTATCTCTTTGCTTATATACCTTTATTCTTAGTTTACTGACCCATTTAACAACTATTCAGACTTATGACCTAGGCATGTTGTTGAGACTTACAACCCACTGCTCAGACTTAAAACCCATCTTTTTTTTGTACAGTTTGCCTTATTTGTACAATACTGTTATTTTTACTGATTGTACTGTAAGGTACAGAACTATAGCTTTCTGTTCTGTTTTGCATTACAGTACTGCATGTGACAGTTATGAAAATAAAAGCAAAGTGATCAAGTTGAAGTTCCCTGGGACCGTTTCTTTGTTTGGAATATTGTAATGTAGATACTATACACAATTCCTCAGTTGGTAACCAATTCATTTCACGACTCAGTTGTATGATTGGAACTCAGTTGTTAAACAAGGAATGACATATTCTTTGAAGTATACATAAAACTAAGCCCTCAATTGATGATAAATCACTGGAGCTGGATGGCTGGGGAGAGGAATGAGAGAAAGAGTTTTCATATATACCTGTTTATACTTTTTGAATTTTGAATTGCGTGCGTGTATTACCTACATAGTTACACAAAACACTGTATGTACATACAGAATACTGCCTCTTATCTGGAATACAATTTGGGGTTTTTATTGTCTTTAAAATCTCTCAGACCTAAAGAAGCCAGGGGAGTTGAGATCTCAGAGTTTCCAAAATGGTACAATCACACAATTATCATAGTACTATGAAAAGTCTAAGACTCATCTTGCCAACTGGCACAATTGAGCTCTCCTGCTCAACTGAGTCCACAGGAGCTGATCCTAAATTGTCCGATTTCTGGACTCCAGGGATTCCAGTGACTCAGTGATCCCTATGTATGGAGATTCCCGTCTGTGCCAGGGGGCAACCACGGGACTCCCAGGGACCCAGCTTCCCTCCTCCCCACCTGCTGTGGACTCTCAGACCACAGATACTGGAGGTGGGGGCAGGGGTGGGGGACTCTAGAGAAGGGGTTAAGTGAGCTTTGTGGTTTTGAATTACAAATGCCCCTAGAGCTAAAATGTCACCATGGAAAAATGAAGGCATGGAAACACAGGGTCTTTCCACTCAGCCAGTTGTCAGCGGGTATTGGAAATAACCCACCCGATGGGCCTGATGCAGCTGGAGGAGTTTGTCTGACCTGTGACCAGATCTCTCACATAATTCTACAGACTTGGCCTCCCTTGCCAAGCCCTAGCAGATTTAATAGAACCTGCTGATTTATGCCAACCGCTGTAATTGAATTCAGAGCCAAGGCGCAGCCAGCCGTGGGGAGATTTCTTTATGTTCCCTTGACTCCTAATAGCATTGTCTCCTCCTTCCTTTCTATTTAACCACATGCCATTTGGTCAAATTAGAACTTGAACTCAAAAAAGCAGATGCCTTCCTTTAGATAAGGTCTAAAACAATTCCCTTGTGGGAGAAAAGGGAAGGATTTTTGACTTGCAACTGTGTGTACAAAAGAGTCACTTTTGATATATGACTCACATAAAAATAAAGATACTTAGGAGATGATTTTCTTTCATCCTTGCAGCTCAGGCAGACTCCTTCTCAAGTGTCTGGGGGTGGGGGGAGAATGTCCTTCCTGTGTTATTCTCAGGGACCCAGTGACCCTCAGGGTCTCATGATAAGTGGCTCCTGGCTCTCCCCAACAATACTGGTGCCTTAGTTCTGTGCAGCTCCAGGGAGCCCCAGATCTTTGCCAACAGAAACACTGGGCTGACCTAGTCTCAGTCTTACCCTTAGAGAGGTATCCTGTGGTTCTAAATCATCTATTTAATTTTGAAGTTTTTGTATTCTTTTTAATTATAAATTTTAAAAATTCAAAAAAGTGAGAAGAATTGTTCAGAGCACACCAATATGCCCATTACTGTTGGCAGAATTGTCTCCTCAGAATTCATAGGTTGAGCCTTAATAATGCCCCATATCTCCACGTGTCATTGTGTTTGCAGTTGGAAGTCTCCGAAGATGTGATTAAGGTTAAAATGAGGCCTGTAGGGTGGCCCTAATCTGATCTGCTTGGCATTCTTATAAGAAGGGGCGATTCAGATCAGAGACCTCAGGGACCCTTAGCAAGAGAAGGCCATCTGCAATGCTAGGGAGAGGCTGCAGGAGAAGCCACGCCTACCGACACCTTGAGTGTGGACTTCCGGCTTCCTGACCCACATGAAACAGTGCTCAGCACTTTGCTACATTTACTCTATCATACATCTTTTATCCGTCCATTTTGTTTTTGATGGATTTCAAAGTGAGTTTCAGACTTTGTCCACTTGGAAGAGCAGACTGGAGAAAACAAATGCATATCTGATTGAAGGCCACCAGCATACCTGACTGAACCCTCTCTGTGGCAGTCAGAGGGCGCCCAAGACGGTCTCCTTTGGCTGGGGGTGCAGTTCAGTGGTAGAGCATTTACCTAAGCATGCATGAGGCCCTGGGTCCCACCCCCAGTGTGGCAAAGAAAAAGAAAAATCAAGGTTGTCTAGTGGGAGTTTACAGACCAGGAAATGGGAACCCAAAGGTGAGTAATTAAAAGGTGTGATTAGGAAGACGTAATTCTGAGTGTTGGAAAATGGCTCCTATCCTAGCTGGATGGGGCACACCCCTGCCTCCTTTAGGCAACATTTTCTCGGGGAGGGTGGTTGTTCCTGCTCATTCTTCCTAGGTGGTGGTGGGGGGAGGTCCCCACTTTGTGCTGAGAGCTGCATCTCTGGATCCAGACATCTGGATTCAATCCAGCCTTCTACCTGTTGGTTGCGTGTGACCTTTGGTACATCTCTCAATGTTCCCAAGCCTTGTCTGAAATGAGGATGACATAAACCCATGGAATTGTTATGGGAATCAAAGAAGGGTTAAATTGGGAGCATACAGAATGTTCCCCATTGCTAGTGTCAGGGCAATGCTATCTGCTACAGTAAATAATCATTTCAATGTATGAATCTAGTAACTTACTTTTGCTCACCTCTAATTTGGCATCCAAGGATGCAGGTTCTTCCCATCTCTGGCTTGGCCATCTGAGCCCAAAGGAAACCCCTCAGGCAGAACCACTGGTGAGAACAGTCACAGGCTCATCTCTTCTTACCACGAGGTGCTGGGTAACAGCCACTGCTCAGTAATCACCTTGCTTGTCCAAGAAGAACACACCTTCTTGGCATACTGGCCTCTTCACATGGCCCCCGGCTCTGTGAAGTCAGTGGGTGGAAGTTAAGAGCGGCCAGGGAAGGGTCAGGCTAGGGGGAAACATGAACAGTGAGAACAGCAGGAAGGCGAATGTGGCCAGGGACCCATGAGCTGCCCCCCAGAAGCTGGGCAAGATAGTCACAGGAGGGCTCCTCCTCCCAGTGCTGTGTGCAAGATTCCTTTTGATCTCTGACTCCAAGCCTGTGTTAGCTATGTGGCCTAGACCAAGTGACTTGATTTCTTCAAGAGTCATTTTCTCCTCCATGAAACAGAGATAATTCATTGGCCATGAGGATTAAAAACAATAAATGCAGAAAATGCTGACTGCAGTGTCACCATTGTTTCATGGTGAGGGTTTTGCCAAGCCAGGGTCAGCGGCAAGTACGTAGCCCAGATATTACTCCCTCTTCTCATCTCGAGGACAACAGGAATAAATCGTGGTCCTCTTTCCTCAGAATCCTTCTTAACATAATACTCCAGGAAATCTGCATCAATCAGCACAAGTTAGCAGATGAAATGAAAACTCAGCTTTTCAAAGGTTACATCATAAACTCATTCATTTCTGCATGCAGGTAGCATAGCAAGGGCTTGGCATACCGTAAA
>RJWT010012423.1:0-22480 GCA_004365215.1 Cuniculus paca
AAAAAAAAAAAAAAAAAAAACTTATTAAACTGCCAAACATTTTATGTAATTATAGTATACACTGGGATGTTTTGAAAACTGCATACATTGTGGAATGGCTACATTCAGCTAATGAATTCTGTATTACCTCACTTTTTTTTTTCTTGTGATGAGAATGCTTAAAATGATCTTAGTAATTTTCAAGAATACAGTGCATTATCACTAACTATAATCACCACGTGTACAACAGATCTCTTGAACTTATCCCTCATGTTTAAGTGGAAGATTTTATCCATCAAGTGACATCTTCCCAATTCCCAAAAATTTATTAATGAAACAAGCAACATCTATTGAAAAACTTAACCTAAAGTTTCCTATAGCAAAATGTGATCCTTGAGGAGTAATTTATATTAATGTTTGACACGTACTGTTTGAACACTTTTATAAAAATACTCTTCTATAATACTATATTCTATTTCCCATATGTCCCTCGGACACAATTATGACATATACTTCACACTAAACAACTTCAAAGCTTAGCATTTAGGTGTCAATCTGATATACTGAATTCATAGCTGTATTTTTAGTTGGGAAAAATGTATTTATGATAATAAAATAAGAAGAGATAATTCAGCTTATTCAAATTATGTACTTAAGAAGTAGGCTACTATGTTATGGGAGAAACCTAAACAACTAGAAAGACAATATGAAGGCAATATCAGCATTGATACTAGTTTCAAAATAAATGAATTGAAAAATGTTTACATACCTCAGGAGTCAACTTTGCTATTGAGGTGAAAAGCATAGATACAATCTAAAACAGAAATAGGAGAATGTCAGAACATTCTTTTGAAAATTACCAAAAATCTTTAAGACTGGTTTTTAGCACTTACATGTTCTGCAAGTCGATTATTATACCGACACAGGCTGAAAATCAGATTACAAGTTTGTCTTATATTGATGCCATCACGAATATGTTGAAACAAGAAGGGAAATCCCTGTTAAGAGTAAAATTTGTTCACTTAAGAACCACTGAATTATTTTTGTGATCAAATTGTCTAATATTAGAGAAGGTATTACCTTTCCTCCTGTTAATGCTGCCATGTCAGTCTGTGATAATGTCAAATGCCTAAAAGAAAATATTAGTGGAAATAAATTTTTTTCCCTGTGTATTACTTTATAGCTATTTATATTATGACATGCATCATAATTGTCATTTCCATTTTAACCGTAACAGTCCACCAACATAAAATGATTTTTAGATTATTTTTGATAATTAGACTTGCTTGCTAAGCATCTCTTAAGGAATTTTCCAAGATTCTACCATTGGTATATGGAAGCCAAAATTTACTTTATTTTCATTTAGTTAACTCAGTATTTTAGCACATTAAAATGCTACGAGTCTAATTATACTTAGCTGTTTTCTGATGTGAGATCCTTTAAAAACCAAATGGACTTCTAAGAAACATTAGTTTCACATCCTTGTCTAAATGTATTGCATGCAGTTTTGATTATGGAAAATTGCAGATATGTAAAAAGTAGTGCAGGTATTCCATCATTCGGTTTCAAATTTACCAAAATTATAACCAGTCTTGTTTCATTTCTACCACCAGTCACTAGGTATACATTATTCTTGAGGCAAACTCCGAGTATTTTATCATTTAATACATAGGTCTCTAATAGGTAAATTCCAAAATCATAATTATGGTACCATTATTCATGCCTAAAATAAATCAGTAATTCCTTACTGTCTTACAATATCCAATGTACAAATTTCCTTAAGTTTCTAAAAGAATTTTTTTAAGGTCATTTTCAATCAGGATCTAAATAAAATCCTTTGTTGCAACTGGTTGAAATGTGTTTTAAATCTTAATCTACTGGTTTCCCCTCCAACTTTTTATCTTGTAATTTTTCTGGTGAAGATCTGGTAGAGTTTACCAATTTATATTTTGCTAACTGTATCCTGCTGGCGGTGCTTTAACATGTTTCTGTCTCTCTATTTCATGTAAAGTGGTAGGCAGACCTAGAGACTTGATCAGACATAGATTTGACTTTCTAATCAAGGATATTTTGTAGGTGATGATGGTATGGATTTTCATCCGGAGGAACACAATGAAGGGTTTATTTCTTTTTGTAGTATTTTTGGCCGACAATGATCACTGTCTAGATCCATTATTTATTTCAAGATCACAAAATAGTGATATTCTAATTCCAATTTTACTAACTTGAATATCTCTATGATGGCAAGCTTTCCCTCATCCACCACTTGACTGCCATCAGGTTTACTTCCTCCAAGTAGGATAAGTAAATCCCTGATACCATTTCCTGTATCACTTTTCAAAATAATGATCTGATTTTTTAGTACACGCCAAAGGTTGCCAAGAAGTTTCAAATTTTTAAGGTATTATTATGAACTTATGGATTTAAGTATCTCTGATGTGTTCACAGTCCTCTGCAGTTACTCTTATTTTTGAAGCTCAGTTTATCCAATCTATGACCAGTAGAAATCACCTTAAATCAGTCGCTGAGTCCTCTCAACATGAGCTCAGTAGTGTTAAGATAACCTGAATGTGCTTTTCAAAAAAAAAAAAAAAAATTTCTAAGAGTCTCATTCATTCTTTGCCCAAAACTTGGTACACAATAGCTTCAGAATAACAATTCCAATTATATTAGTAACAACATAATTACTGAAAACGCTTTAGGACAATTTTGAAATTCTTTTTATCCTCCATGTACATCCCATTAGAAATTTACAATTTGTGTGTTCTAAAATCACTTTACTTCCTTTCCAGTTGGTTGTATCACCTCCTTAATATGTAGTAAGGCTTACTTATTTCATTATACTTCTTATGTTTAAGGATTGCTTATTTATTTATTTGTGATTATACAAAACATTCACATTATTCCAAGGTTAAATCTACAAAACAATTGTATCAAGCTTCCATTTCTGTCCCCCCCACCCTTGTTTTTCCTCCCACCTTCATTGGAAACCATTTTTAAGAAGACGTTTTTAATTTATAGTTACTTCTTGATATTTGTGCTAGTTATGACCTATGTAGTGTTATAAACACTGAATTAACAAGTATCAAATCATTGTTTCTATGGGAAGTATAGAAGTAGGTTCCTGTGAGACTCTGGTCACATTTTCATCAATTAATAAATACATTAACCTTGCTTTACGAGTATTTTTGTTTAAAGACATTTCATATATGTTGTTGATGCATTAACATTGAACTCACAACCAATAGCATTACAACATATGCCTGAAAAAAACTTGTCTAAGACATGTATTTTCATCCTAAGGCACATAACAGGCTTCCTTGAGGTTAGGAAAACCAGACAGCATTTCAGCAATGTGTTTGGGTGCCGTTTTAAACAGTGAAATCACCAACAGAAAGCATAAACATTTGAAAAATGTGGCATACATCATATAAAGTACATTTGTTTACAACATGAAAATCAAAACAAGACGGCAGATGGTCGCCTCGTTTGACCTCAGCTAGGAAAGTGTGTCAGACAACTCAATGTTTTCACCGCTTTGTATCACACATGTTTCAGCAAATGACTATGAAAGTTCAAGTACTGATATTGGCATACAGATAAATTTTACCAAGTAGGTGAATTTGTGTATAGGAAACACATGAATAATTAGGATCAGTTGTATATGCACACATTCTTTCTCAGCATACTTTTTAAATATAGCATACAATATGTGTATTTTTTTTTACTACCTTGCTGTTTTAGAGTATGTTGTATGCTACTTTTTAAGGAGGGGGGGCAATTATGCACCATAAAGACTTCCCCATGGCAGTGCAGGTAATTTCCTCTTGTAATTATAGAGGACTCTATGGACTCTAGAGAGGAGGTATCTTGATTTCTCCATTAATCCCCTTTTGATGGATATGTGGCTATCTATAGTTTTTTGCTGTTAGCAATACAGTTTTAAATAAACAACTGTGACCATACATTGTTCTGTATTCTGGAACAGATTCCTATATAAATAGAGTTGCTAGGTTAAAGAATGAATGCACATATAATTTTGCAAGATATTTTACTATATATTTCTTCAAAGACTGTTTTTTTTGAGACAGTCTCACTATGTCGTCCAGGCTGGCCTGGAACTAATGGCCATCTTCCTGCATCAGCACTCAGGAGAGTGCTGGGATTACAGGTGTGCACCATCATGCCCAGCTTCCTTCAAAGACTATTTCTAACATGACTGAAGAGACACAGTAGAAAGGACTGAAATTCTTAAGCCACAAGAGTTGATAAATAGTGGTGTTATTATTTAAAAGGAATCATATAATAAAAACTGAATATCAATAAAGTCATTTACATAAAAAGAGTAAAACCAACATGCTTTAAGCATTTTGAATGTTGAAACATTTCACCTTTCTGAGCGAGACTGTTCAACCAAAAGAGCAACTAAAGCTATCATCTTTTCAAGGGCAGCGGGTCTGTATTTTTCTTCTGCCAGAGAGAGTATATCTTCTTCCTCCTCTTCTTCTTCCCCTTCTTCCTCTGACAACACTTCAACTTGTGGCTAAATGGGACAAAATTCAATTTTAGTGTGGTATTAGTTTTATCATCCTGATAACTGAGTCACCTTATATAATCATCTAGGACAGATGGTGGCACGATAATGTTATCATGAAAAACTACCATTCAAAGGCCCAATCCTAACTTAAAACTATCTAAACTACATTCAGGACAATTTAGACCAAGCTGGCAAAACTGAGAAAACAATGATTACTAATACTGTTTACCTTAACTAGAGAGATAAATCTTTTAAAAGCTACTTTCCTTCTCATAAGCAAGTTCCTTGGAAGATAAATTAGAATAAAAAGTTATAAGTAGGATGAAACAATATTTCTTGTTTAATAAGCTAGTCACACAGAAGAGGAGATCCTTATTGTAGCTTTCAGATAATCTAAACAGTAGATTTTCAAAGACATACTCACTGGTACTCTGAGATGCAAAAGACTGAAATGATTTTATCATGTACAATACTAAGAGAAAAACAGCCAAACAGGTAATCATTTAGCCTGGAATTAGATAATAATGGAGTATATTTTAAGAACCACTGCAGCTAGCCGGGTGTGGTGGCTCACACCTGTAATTCCAGCACTCGGGAGGCTGAGACAGGCGGATCGCTGTGAGTTCGAGATCAGCCTGGGCTACAAAGTGCGCTCAAGGTCAGCCTGAACTTGGCATAGTGAGACCCTGTCTCAAAAGGACAAGGGCTGGGGATCTAGCTCAGTGGCCTAAGCACCTGCCTGGCAAGTGTGAGGCTGTGACTTTGATCCCCAGTGCCACAAAAAAAGAAGAAAAGAACCACTGCAGTATAATGGTTAAGCACTGTAGCTTAGTAGTCTGACCAAAGATCTAAACCACTCATTTTGATCTGAAACAAGTCATCTCTGTATCTCAGTTCCTCATCTGTAGAATGAAGATAAAAATAGTATTTATCTCTTAGGGTTAAGAAAGGATTAAATACCATAGAGCAAACAGATCATACAATCCAATGTGGTTCTCACAGACAACACAAAATTCATGATACTTAGTAATTATTAAAATAATCTAATTAAACTGGGTGTGGTGGTGATTGTAATTCCAGCACACAGGAAGTGGAGTCAGGAGAATCACTGTGTGTTTGAGGCCAGCATGGGCTACAAAATGAGTTCAAGGCCTTGCTGAACTACATAGCAAGATTCTGCCTCAAAAAATCCAGTTACATTTTTGGAATACTGTAACTTCATAGTAAAGAACTTAGAAAATATGACCACTAGCCAAATGTGGTAGCTTATGACTGCAATTCTGGATACTAGGCAGGTGAGGCAGGAAGACTGCAAATTTCAAGGCAGCCTGGGTAACTTACCAAGACCCTGTCTTGAAATAAAGTGTTGGAGATTTAACTCAGCACTCCCTAGCTTCAGTTGCAGTACCATAAAAATGGAAGAAAACCCCACCAAAAATGTACAACAAAACAACAAACTGGGTGGCACAAGTGCCTGCCTGGCAAGCACAAGGTCCCGAGTTCAATTCCTGGTACAAAAAAACAAACAAACAAAAAAACCCAAAACAAAACAAAACCAATATACAGTTTATAAGGTTCCAAAGTATGTTGTGGTTATTCTTAAAATTTATTTGGTTTGCCCCACAGCCTTACAAAGTGACTTATTACTCAGTTGCTTCTTGGTTTGCCATAGTTATTACAATTAACAATATCAACCAATCTTAGACTAGACCCTTAACATTATCTATTTAAATGGGCTAGAATATAAAGGTTCCAAAACCATATTACTTTGAATGACACAAACAAGACCTCTAAATCCCTGATACTTACATTTTCAGGTCCTTTGGTTCCCATGTAAAAATGTACCATTGTAGATATGGCTTGCAATGAAAGCAAAAACTGGCTCTAAAAAAAAATTGATTAAAAATTTAAGTTAAAGACAAATTCTATATACTGAAAATAGGTACATAATGCAAAAAACAAGATTCAGTCTTACCTCTTCTTCGCCCATTTTGGCAAATTCGTAAAGGAAGGCAAAATACTCTGTAAGATGTTTACTGTGAGGTTTTACACCATGTTCCATAATTAATAAGAGAGTTCTCACAAATCTAGTGACACAGGAACGACCACCAATGTCTTCTACTGAGGCATCCATATCATCTGACCTGAAAAGAAATTAAATCTTTTAAAAACATAAATCTAGGAATAAGCTGGGTGTGGCAGTTCACCTGTAATTCTATCAATCCTGAAGCCTGAGACAGAAGGATTAAAAGTCCAAACCTAGCCAGGCAACTAGGCAATTTAATGAGTCCCGGTCTCAAAATAAAAAATGAGCCTGAGGATGCAGCTCAGTGCTAAGGTCCTGAGTTCCACCCCAGTACCAAACAAACAAACAAAAAAAGTTCTATATATTTTTTTTCTTTTTTTCGTTTTTTTTTTTTTTTGCGGCACCGGGGATTGAACTCATGACCTTGCGCTTGCCAGGCAGGCGCTTAGACCAATGAGCTAAATTCCTAGCCCTATATTTTTTGTTTTTGAGACAAGATCTTACTATGTAGCCCAGGCTGGCCTAAAACTTATGGTGCTCCTCCTGTCTCAGCCTCCCAAGTGCTGGGATTACAGGCCTTAAGGTAGCTTTCAGATAATCTGAACATCATTTTTCACTTGGGACAAAAATATTTTCAAAAATCTGAATTTTCTCGTTTAATTTTGTGATAATGTCAATTGAAGTAATGTAAGTAGCTGTATTCCAATTATTGTAAATAACTGTATCAAGCAAAAAAGATTAAGCCATGAAGTTATTTACAGAGGATTTTGCATATACTTGATTTAAAAAAAAAAAAGTCTTTTCTTGACTCCAGTATTATTTTTAGATTATTTTTAAACAGAACAACGAAAATTCCCCCATGGATATTTAAAAAATACTTTGTATGCAGATCATTAAACAATCACAATTAAATCGCTTCTTGGCCTTTTGGCTAAGATCAAGTGTAAAAATCACAATTAAAAATGTTCAAAAAAGTACTTATTACCCATCTTCCATTCCTGGCTGTAGATAGAGATGAGCATGCACAGGTCGCAATCTCTGAATCACATGGATACACAAACGCTGAAACATCTATAAAGGAAAAGAGTTAACTACTTAAGAGTTAACTCATAACAGATGAAACAGATACCAAGAACTAAGAATTTAACGTATTTAATATCCTCTGTAACCCATTTAGATATAGCTGACATATGATATACACATACATACATACAAACATACATTCATTCATTTCTTCATTCATTTACTGGTGTTTTTGAGACAGGGTCTTGCTATGTATTCCAGGCCAGTCTTGAACTTATGTAGCCCAGACTGGCCCTGAACACATGACCCTTCTGCTTCAGCCTCCCAAACGCTGGTATTATAGGTATTATGGGCATGCACCACAATGCCTGGCTGCCAAATGACTTTTTGACCTGAAGCTTCTTTGAATTCTCAGCCAAAGACTGAAAATATGAGGCAAAGTTAACATTAAAAACAACTGAAAGATGTGCCCTATGGTCCATGCCTATAAACCAAGTACTTGGGAGTCACAGCCAAGAAGATGGAGAGTTCAAGTCCCAGCTGGGCAACTCAGCAAGACCCCGTCTTAAAAAATAAAAAATTAGATCCTTCAGTTCATGAATATGATGATTGGGTGTCCATGCTGTTTGCATTTGAATGTCTTCTTCAAACCTTGTTAAGATGTCAGCACATTACTCGTCTGACGTGACAGAAAACAAAAAACCTATACTTGTAGTTCAACGGTAGAGCACCCATTGGTTCAATTCCCAGCACTACAAAAAACAAAAACATTCAAAGCTGGGTATGGTGGCACAAGCCTGTAATCTCACTGCTCAGGTGGCTTAGGTAGGAGGACCAGAAGTTTTAGGTTACTCTCAGTTCCATCAGCTTCAGAACAGCCTGGTCTATATAGTAAGACCCTGCCTCAAAGTAGGAGGAAAAATTCAAGCTGGAAGGAATGCACATTGTAATTTCAGCTACTGAGAAGGCTGAGGCAGAAGAATTGCAATTTTGAGGTTGGTCTGGGCAACTTAGTGACACCGTATGTCAAAATAAAATTTAAAAAGGCTGGAGCCAGCTGTGGTGGCACACACCTGTAATCCTAGCACTTGAGAAGCTAAAGTGGGAGGACTGCTGTGATTTCGGGCCAGCCTGAGCTAGTGAGTTCAAGGCCAGCCTGAAATACATAGTGAGACACTGTCTCAAAAAAATAATAGATAGATAGACAGGCAGATAGATAGATGGATAGATAGATAGGGCTGGAGATGTGACTCAGTCCTACCTGGGTTTAATCTCTAGTGCAAATATAAGACAAGTAAAACAATATTCAGGGGACTGCAGTGTAGCTCAGTGGCCATGCACATGTTTATTGGCACATTCAAAGCCCTGGGTTTGATCTCTGACACCAAAAAATAACCTTTCAGCTTTAAGTTAAGATGGAAAAAATCCAACCAAATATAGGCTTCAGTAATACAGATTACCAAATTGAAAGCTTCACAAAATCTCCTTGGCTGGTACAGATACAGAGAAACAAAACTTAACATTCATCTTCAGTAGGGCAGAGTAGGTACTTGTCAGAGGAACAATGGTTTAGAGAAGGAAATATGACTTAAATTCACTCAAAAGTAACACGGATAAAAATGGCTAAGGAGTCTCTAAAAAGCACATAAAAATGGCAAATAAACATGCGAAAAGATGTTTAGTATCATTAGCTATTAGGCAAATGCAATCAAAACTACAAGGATATGTCACTTCACACATACCTGGATGGCAAAAATAAGCTAGTATTAAGTGTTAGAAATGAAATGATAAAAATGAAACCCTCATATTATCATTGCAAGAAATGTAAAGTTATATAGTCACTAAAAACAACAAAAAACTTTTTTTTGAAAGCACAAACTGTTCTTTCTGACGAGCTTACAGAGATTAGTAGTACAGTTATCTATCGTGTGTATACACACACACACACACACACACACACATATACCTATATACATATAATCTTTTCCCTTTTCTCCTTTTCCTTATCCCAGTTGTTCTTTCCTTTTGAGCACTCTCTTTCCCTTTAACTTTCACAATATCCATTATACATTTTGGATCTTAGTACTGTTTCAGTTTTTTTTCACACTAGGAGACAATATGATATTTACACATGCAAGTTTGATTTATTTACTTATGAGTATGGCCTCAAGTTGCATCCATTTACCTATAAAAGCCTCAAGTTTATCCTTCTTTATAGTTGAGTAATACTCCATTGTATAAAAATATCACATCTTTTTTATCCATTTCGTGGTTGATGGGCATGTGGGTTGTTTCCAAGATTTAGCTATTACAAATTGTGCTGTTATAAACATGGGTGCACATGTATCGCTGTGGCATGATATTTTCAATTCTTCTGGGAAAATACCCAGAAGGGGAATAGCTAGCTGGATGAAATGGAACCTCTAATTCTAGTTTTTTGAGGAATTACCACACTGATTTCCATAGTGGTTGTACCAGTCTACACTGCCAACAAGAGTGGAGAAGGGTTCCTTTCCCCCCACAGCCCCGCCAACTTTTGTTATTGGTTGATTTCTTGATGGCAGCCATTCTTTCTGGAGCAAGAAGGACTTTCAATGTTGTTTTAATTTGCATTTCTCGAATGACCAGTGATGTTGAACATTTCTTTATGTATTTAATTGCTATTTGTATTTCTTCATTTGAGAAGTGCGTGTTCATCTCAAATGCTCATTTTTGGATTGGGTCTTTGAATTTGGGGGGCTCTGATGTTTTTCAGTAACTAAAAGCTTTGGTATACCTATAAACTTTATTGTATTGTATTGTATTTTGTCTTTTTGAGACAGGGTCTCACTACGCAGTTCAGGTTGGCCTTGAGCTCACTTTGTAGCCCAGGCTGGTCTCAAACTTGCAACCAGCCTGTTGCCTCAGCCTCCCTAGTGCTGGGAATATAGGCGTGTGCCACCAGGCCCAGCTTACCCATAAATTTTAAATGTAAGAATGACCATAATACCTAGTAGTTCTACCTTAGGTATATACCAAAAAGAAATGAATATACGCCTACTTGGGCATGGTGGTATGTGCCTGTAAACCCAGTTACTCACAAGGCTGAGGCAGAAGGATCATGAATTTCAGGTCAACCTAGGCAACTAAGCATGCCTGTTTTAATATAACGGTAAAAAAAATTTTTTGAAAAGGGCTGGGGGTATGGCTCATTGGTCCTGGGTTCAAGTCCCTGTACCACAAAGAAGGAAATGGAAAAGAGAAAAGGAAAGAAAAATACTATGTTCAAACAAAAACTTGTATGCAAATGTTCATCAGTATTCAAAACAGCCAAGCTGGGGATTTAGCTCAACGGCCTAAGCGTTTGCCTAGCAAATAAGATTGTGCGTTTGATCCCCAGTGCCGCAAAACAAACAAACAAACAAACAAAAAAAAAAAAACAACAAAAAAAACCCAAAACAGCCAAAAAGTAGAAACATCTCAGATGTTCATCAACCAAAGAATGGATAAAGAAAATGTAGTATATTCATTCAGTGAAATATCTGCCGAAAAAAAGGAGACGTGGGGCTGGGGGTTTAGCTCAGCAGCACAAGTGCCTGCCTGGCAAGCACAAGGTCATGAGTTCAATTCCACTACCCTCCCTGCCAAAGGAAAAAAAAAAAAAAAAAGGAAGAGACAAAATATTGATACAAGCTGTAAACATGGACAAATCCTAAATGAGATGACTAAATTAAAGCAGTAAACTCATGGAGTCAGAAAGTAGGTTAGTAGCCAAGGGCTGAGGAGAATGGGACTAGGGTTTCTTTATGGGAGTGATGAGGGCTCTAAAATTAGTAGTAATGATTTTCCAAGATTGTGAACGTATCAAAAACTATTAAATTTTATAGTAGTTTGAAAAGATTGAGTGACTTTTACAATGTGAGAATTCTATTTCAAAATTCAGGCTAACATTCTGGTTTGGTGTCATAAGTGATTACAAAGCTGTCATGGCTTGTACCTACGTGTCTACCCAAAGCCTCATGCAGTCATACGTTGGACTTTTTTGGAGGTGGTTGGATCTAGAATGTGTGATGTTGGAATTAAGGGTATGTGATTACTCAATTAGTCCACTGATTCGTTTGGCATTTGCCAAACCGAGATAGAATATAAAAGCTGCTACTGTCACTTGAGGTTTGCTTGCTTGCTTTTGCTATTTTCTGCCTACCATGAACTGTTTTCTCCTCTGCAATGCCTCTCTGCCTAGTTACCTGTGAACTGAAACCTCTACAAACTGTGAGCTAAACTCTTCCTTCTTTTACTTTGGGTGTTATTATGTCTCAAAAATAAGAAAAGTAACCAAGACAAAAGTAATACTGAAATTTTCATTATGCAATTTTCCATAATGTAATGATAACAAATTGACTCATTTGACAGTTCAGATTCTGTTACAGAAATGAACCGCATCCTATTCATTTAACTTTCTAGGTTTCTAACTATTGTATTATTCTCTCATAGTTAGGCCTTCTAAGAATCTGAAAAAGAGTCAGTACAGCTCATAAAGCATCCAGATCTGAAAGATCAGGCAGTTATAACTTATCTTCCTATATCCAGAAAATGTTTATCATTTTAGTCCCTTGATTAGAGTAAGAGATGATATTAAAAGAGGTTAGCAAAAACAGTATTAAAATGATTTTTATAATAGATGTTTTCAAAGTATTTTCATTGCAAGATTAAGATGTATTCAAAGGCAAATTTAAGCAAACTGAAAGCCATTTCTTTTTCAAATAATTTTTTCAAATACATTTTTCCTTACCTGTCTCACAATTTGATTAGGGCACTTAATTAGTATCTGCATTGGCCACCAGTCATCATCAGCCATACGGTCTAAAAACCACTGTTAAGAAAACAGAGCATGATTTTTTAACAATCATTATTTGTTAAATGAGATAAAAGTCTTAAATTAAGTTCTTAATAAAATGGCTTCCCTAGTTATTAAAAAGGTTTATACCTAAAATAACAATGATCACCTCATTACATAGTTTTTTTTTTCTTGAGACAGGATCTTGCTTGCTATGTAGTTCAGCAGAGTGCTGGCATGACAGGTGTCAGCCACCATGACCACCGCATACAGTTCCAAGAATGTCTTTTAATCACAATATACAACTCACATTATGGCAACCTAAATTACTTTTGTAATAAGATAGAATACTATTTTCCTCTTAGTACTCATAAATGTCAGACTGTAGAATCTTTTATTTTTCTAAATAACATGACCTGATAGATCATTTTCCTTCTATTTAAAAACAGCAGCAATGAAGGAAGAGTTAACACCCTGAAAATGTAATTAAGTCAAAGCCAGCATGTAGGGACATCCTTTAGAGCAGATGATACAAAATGGCATGAAGAAAAAAAGCAACAAGTGTTTACAGATGAATGATATCTGTTTTCTTTAAAACTCTTCAGGTGAAAAAAAGGGTTGGGAGGACAGGAATGGTAAAACAAGAATGAAAACATAGAGTAATACTTTAGTTCACCAACGTTTCTGTTTGCAAATAATTCGATTCATAAAAGCTTTTGACAAAACTTTGCTTCCATTTGCAAACTCCACTTCAAGTAACAAACACAACCATAACTATCTTCCCCACACAAACAGAAACAGAAACATAAGCACAAACACAGCCATATTCTCCAAAATCATTAAAAAAAATTAAGTTTATAAGCCGAAGTTTTACTCTATTACTATGTATTAGAGTAATAGGTACAGGAGAGTTCATTATGACCTTCTACTTTTTTGCATGTTTCCAAAAATTCACTGAAAGGTGTAAAAAAAAAAAACAAAACACCTTTTGTCTGAAATATCTGATGGTCAGATTTTCTTATTCCATTGCTACAAGTAAAATTAAATGACTTTCTAAGTAAGTAAAAAAACTCAAACTGATTTCATTTATTCATCACTAGGTTGCTATCTTCCACTTTTGGGAAATCCTAAGACTTACATTCTTAGGGAAGTTTCTACCTTGTTGGTTTCTAATAAAAAAATTGTACTAAGTTGTGGACAGTGGTGCACACCTACAATACCAGCTGTTCAGGATGCTGAGGAAGGAGGATTGCAAGTTCAAAGCCAGCCTGGGTAAGTTAGTGAGACTTCACCTCAAAATAAAAAATGAAAAGAGCTAGGGGATGTGGCTTAGTGATAGAATTGCCTTTTTGTTATATCCCTAGTACCACAAAACACACACACACACACACACACACACACACACACACACAGAGTGAAATTATGTTTGGGGATATACACTTCCTAAAATGGCTAAAAAAAAATTGAACACAAACTTTTATCTACTATGATTTTTTTTTAAGGGGGAGTGGAGGAGATAGGTGTTTTTAAGTATGGGTAGATGTTAGCCAAAGAGTAGAAAATTTCAGATATAAGATCTCTAGAGACTTTACATATAACATTACTGAAAAAAGTTACTAATATTGTACTACTCAAAAATAAGAGATCTTAAAGGGTCACTTACAAATACACATTAATTTGGAAGAGGGGAGACTATGGCACTGGTGATTAAACCTAGAGCCTCTGCACAGAGGTATAGCTGTAGCCCTTTTCGTTTTTTAAGACAGGGTCTAACTAAGTCAATCAATGGCCAGGTTGGGCTTCAACTTGAGATCCTCCTACCTCAGCTCCCAAAACGTTGAGATTATAGATGTGCGCTGCACCTTTATATCCGGCTTACATGAATAGTTTCTAAGTGTAAGAGATATGCTAATTTTACTGTGGAAAACAAATCATTACATTGTATACAGTTAATATATGTAATTTTTGTCAATTATACCTCAAAAAGGCTGGAAAAATCCAAAAGAAGTAGTAGTTAAGAAGTATCTGTGCTCAGTGGTATAGTGCTTGCCTAGCATGAGGCCATGGGTTCAATACCGAGCACCACAAAAGGAAGCTAAAGAAAAACTCTGAGAGTCTTTTTAACTATTCGTGTTTTATCTTGCTATAAACATGAGGGGGTAAGGTTTTAAAAAAAAAAGTAATAATTATATAACTGGCACAAAAGATTTGATACATAATTATAACTCAGCCATCAAATAGGAACAACTTACACTGGGTTCCATCATTTAGGACAGATACAATAATTTTGATATGGTACTTCAGTTAACAAAACGAAAAGAACTGTAAGCATGTACTGTTTGTTGATTTATTCACCTCACCTCGCAAGCTGCTTGACTATTATTAAACTGTTTAGTCAGTAGTTCAATCCACTGAAGCATTGTGGGCTAGAAAAGAAAAAGAAGTCAGTCAAGGCATAGGAATTTTTGAGCCGAAAATAACAAAACCCAGAGGATGACTAATGACATAAGTGACACAAAAATTCACAAAACAAAACACATACCTTTTCCTTTGAATGAATAAATGTCTCTAGGACAAAGGAAGTGCTTAACTGTAAAAAAAGATACAATTAAGCAGAAGAGATTTAATTATTTTAAAGTAATGAATTCAATAAACTTATCTAATGTTTAAATATTACCTTTGCTGTCATCAGGGATACAGCTTTAGGATCTGGTAATGTACTTGGAATGCAACTACACAACTGCCACATAAACCTAGAATTTAAAAAGAATAACTTAAAAGTTCTTACAATAGAGTTTGGAAAGTACGAAGTGAAACAATTTACAAAATTTACATAAAAAATTCACATAACTTACCCAAAGTATGTGTGTTCAAAAATGTTTTTGTCTTGAAGAAACTGCATGTTATCATGCCAAATCCACTGAAGAAAAAATGTTCACATTAGATATCAGAAAGTAGTTTACTTCATTACATTTTCACTACTGTTTTTATTAGACAAAAAAGATATACTCTAAAACAACTATAAAACAAACAAAAACCTATGCACTTAAAATTTATATTGAACTGTTTCCAGGTAAAAGGAATATAGATACTAAAACTATTCATTCTTTACCTGGCTACCTCAAGTGATCAAAGATTTTTTTAAAAATTTGTAAAGGTTCTAAAAAAGCAAATGCTGTACTTATAAAAATTATGAGAAGTGGTTACTTCTAACATAAAGCTACTGGGATCATTCCATTATTTTCTGTTCCCCTCTCAGAATACCCTAAAAATGCTTTCAAGTCATGTTTCAAGACAGTTCCATAAAATAATGGTAATTATTATTATTACTTTCATGCTGGGTATCTAATCCAAAGCTTTAGTCATGCTAAGCACATGTGCTATCACTGAACTACACCCTCAGGGTCCATCAATTTATCTAGAAAAAATTTATTCTCTAAATTAATGGTATTGGGCCAGGGATATAGCTCTGTGGGCTCAGCACCTGCCTACCAAGTGAGACCCCAAGTCCAATTCCCGGGACCAAAACCAAAAAACCCCTGGTTTAACAGTATTATTGGATTTGTTACTACCAAATTTCCACACACATTTTGAAATGTGAGATGGTAGGTTCGTGTGTGTGTGTGTGTGTGTGTGTGTGTGTGTGCGCGCGCGCGCGCGCCCTTGAACTCACGGTGATCTTTATGCCTCAGCCTAGTAAGTGGTGGGATTACAGGTGTGCAACACCATACTACCTCAGCTTTGGTAGGTTTTTCTTCTTCTTTTTTTTTTTTTAAAGACTGGGTCTCACTTTGTAGTCTAGGCTGGCCTTGAACTCACGGCAATCCTCCTGAGTGCTGGGATTACAGGTTATGTGCCACTACACCCAACTTGGTAGGTGAATTTTTAATTAGAGGTCTCAAATCCATCTTTAATTCACCATCAAAAGTTTTCTGAGAGCTGGGGATTTAGCTCAGCAGCCTAAGCGCCTGCCTGGCAAGCGAGAGGTTGAGAGTTTGATCCCCGGTGCCACAAAAAAAAAAAAAAAAAAAACAACAAAAAAAAGATTTTTCTGCTACTTCCATCTGTCTCATTGATCTGTCTCATCTGGATTACACTGGACCAGTTCCATATACTAAGGCACCTGCTGTACAGTAACATTTGGGAAATCACTGCATGGCCTGCTTCAGAGTTCTTGAGCATTTCCAGGCCTCAGCTTCCTTTATATTTTGTTTATAATATTGACACAGTACATATTATGTTACATAATCAATAATGCACCATTTCTACCTTCTACAATATGAAACAAAGCTTTATATTTTATATAAAATATATTATAGCTGGGCATGGTGGTTCACGCCTATAATCCCAGCACTTGGGAGGCTGAACAGGAGGATCGTTGTGAGTTCGAGACTAGCCTGGACTACAAAGTGAGCTCAAGGCCAGCCTGAACAGCATAGTGAGACCCTGTCTCAAAAAGACAAGGGCTGGGGATCTAGCTCAGTGGCTTAAGTGCCTGCCAGGCAAGCGCAAGGTTGTAAATTCAATCCCTGGTGCTGCCAAAAAAAAAAAAAAGTGTGTATATATATATATATATATACATTTCAAATGCACTATATGCTTAAGTGTTTATATCATGAAACATAAGAAAAAAATATTTGCAAATTTATCACACAAAGAAAAAGAACAGTACTGACTGACCACATGAATTACTCATGAGCACACACTGATTTCAGCAATCCTTTCAGCTTTCTAGTTTTCCTTAAGTTTCACTGAAAATTATTTTCCACTTCCATTAAACTCATTCACCTATATCAGTTAACATCATGATTATATATAAATATTCCTTTTTATCCACAGTACTGGGGACTGAATCCAGAGCCCTTACAGTGAGCTACCTTACCAGACCTTTTTAATTTTTTTATTTTGACACAGTCTTGAAAAGTTGCCAAGTTCCCCTGACTGGGCTTGAACTTGCACTCTCCTGCCTCAGTCTCCCAGAGTGATGGGATCATAGACCTACGCCATCTTGCACAGCCATTTCCTAAATTTTCTTAAACTCTGAATGAGATTATAGATGTTAATGTTGTATAGCTTGCTGTTATATAATGATATTTCTTGTGTAAACAAAATATTTTAAGCTGTTGCTAAAAATAAAGTTAGCTTATACCTCCAGTAACTCTGATGAAACATCAAATTTGTATTCTCTTCCATTTTCTTCTTCTGGCTCCATGCGTTTATAAAACAGCATATATGCACTGTGTGTCTTTAAGAGGCAAGGAAAGAGTGTATTTTCATTTGTACAAATGTAATTCTAACATTAGACAATGTGGAAGAAAGAAAATACAACACTATTTTATACAAAAGAAATAATTACCTTTTCAAAGGAGAAATCCATGAATTTATCTGTAACAGAATCATACGTCTTCGTCTGTTGAAAGAAATCATACAAAAATTTTCCTTGTTTAAAAAAATGGATTTAGTTGGCTATATTTATGTATGAATTACTTCATAAACAAGTAATGATTCAATGTAACTTTGCAAATAGTTTTCAAATAGCTTTACACTCATAAATATTCTATGTACTTTACAAATTTGGTATCTTATTAATATTGGTACTTTTTCTTAGACAAGAGAACTTAATACTACAAAACAAGGTGTGATGAGGAAATAGTTGGTCTGAACCTAATTTCTGCAATGTAGTAAGTGGAAATAAAAACACCAAATTGATGCCAGGAGGCGTGGTGGTCCATGCCTATCATCCCAGCACTTGTGGGGCGGGGGGAGGAGGGTCACCATGAGTTTGAGGCCAGCCTGAGCTTCACAGTGAATTCAAGGCCAACCTAAACTGCAGAGTGACTGACACCCCATCACAATCAACCAACTAACCAACTAAAAATTACAGCAAATTGAAACAGTACATTCTCAGCAGTACCAACAACATCAACATCATCATTTTCAGCACTAGGGATTAAACCCAGAGCCCTTGCTTTGAGTTACATACTCAAATTTATTTATGTTTGTTTTTGTGGTACTACAGATTAAACACAGGTTCTTCAAACTGAGCTACATCTCCAGACCTTTTTTTTTTTTTTTTAATTTTGTGACAGGTGCTCACCAAGTCACTGAGTTACCTAGGTCAAGTTTGAATTTGTAATCCTCCTGCCTCAGGCTCAGTGACATGATTATAGGCGTGAGTTACCATGCCCGGATCTCACATTATATAAATCAGAAAAGCAGATAACTGAAATACCTTTTAGACATAAAACTGTAAATTAAGATCTCAAAATAGTACCCACATGTGTCTCCATCAGTCCTTGAAAAAACATTTTTTGAGCCTCAAAGCTATAAATTTTTGCAAATAAAATGGATTAGTCATATATACATAAAAAATATTACTGATAGCCAGGTGCAGTGGTGCATGTCTGTAATACCAGTACGCAGGATGCTGAGACAGGAGGATTACTGTGAGTTAGAGGCCAGCCTGGGTTACACAATGAATTCAAGGCCACCCTGGCTACATAACGAGACCCTGTCTCCAACCAACCAACCAAGCAACCAACTGATGGTTAACAAGGAAAAAAAGTATCAGAAGAAGGTATTAGCCAAAGACATCACAAGAGGAAGGATGGAAAAGAAAAATGGCGATGGAAAAGAGAGGAAAGTCAGGCATGGTGGCACACACCTGTAATGTCAACACTGGGAAGGCTAAAACAGGATCATCAGGTTGAGGCCAGCCCGAACTATATAGTGAGAACCTATCACAAAACAAAACAAAACAAAAAAAAACCCAACCCAACCCAACCCAACCCCACATTCAACCAAAACAAGAAAGAGAGAGACAGAGAGCAATCTGACATATAGAATATGAAGAGTTCAGAAGTGGGGCTTTTGAGAATGTGTAGGAGCTCTGTTTCTTTTTTTTTTTGAGGTTATGAGCAGGATATATTTATTGAGAGAAAGAAAGCGTCTGTCTGAGAGAGACAGAAGTGGTTCCGAGTGGGTTGCCAGGAGCTACTTCTTAATCAGGAGAATGATAAAAGTTCTATTGGTAATCCTAGAAAACTATGCTGTGATAGAAAAGATGAAAAAGAATAAGAAAATGAAATAGACCTATAATCTGAAAAACTACCTTTTAAGCATCTTGTATTTTGTTCTTTTCTCTTTTTTTAAAGAACAAGCTTTAAAGTAAATGTCCCATGAACAACATGCAACAATGCATTTGGTTTAGTGATAGAATATGTAAGTATTTTACATATTTATTTCCCTTTTCTACTCAAGACTATCTTTCCATTCAGAATGGTAGAGAAAGCATACCAAGAAGGAACAAGGAAGACCTTTATTAAAATATAGAACGTTAATATGCAAAAAAAAATTAGTACAACAAACCAAAAAAACTCAAAGTTAAAAACAAAACAAAACCCCCGAAGAACCCCCTAAAGTTATCTAAGAAAAAACAACAACAGGGCTGGGGATATAGCTCAGTAGCACAGTGCCCGCCTGGCAAGTGCGAGGTCGTAAATTCGATACCTGGTACCAAAACAAAACAAAACGAAACAACAACAACAACAAAAAAAGGGAAAAAACAACGTAAAAACTCCAAATCTTTATGTGGGCTTATTTATGAAATAAAAATCACCATAACTGATTTATCAGAATGAATGTTTTTTGGGTGTACGCTTTGAATATTAGGGATGTAATTCTGGGGCTTGCACATGCCAGGCAAGCACTCTGAACCCCATACCCAGTCCAAAAATTTTCTGAAGTTTTCAAGGAATTGATATTATACAAGGATAAATTGACTATGGAGAAGTGATGCATTTTTTTTTACTGTCCTATTATAAATTACTTAACCAAAGATGTTCTCTTTTTATTCTATAACTAGTATCAACAAAGTTGCTGCTGTTTTATAAGAAACAAAGTTACAATTTTTTCCAGCCAACTTCCTTGTGCAAGATTTTTCAGATTCCATAAAGGTAACATAATGTCACTTTGGTTAATCCTAGAAAGCTAATTAAACAAACAATATATTCGATTATAATTCTCACGCCATTATTCAATTTCTGCACCATTATTTGGCTCTTTATTTGTAAGGTCTCACTATGTAGTTCAGGCTGGCCTTGAAGTAATCCTCCTGCCTCAGCCTCCCAGTGCTGGCGTTACAGGAATGCATCACCATGACCAGCCAGTGAAGGCAGAAATAATTTTATAATATTTCCTAATGTCTACTGTATAATGTGAACGTACTAAAATTCAATACATAACAAGTAAAATTTAGTTTTAATAATAACAATTGTAAGAAATTCAGCCGGGCCTGGTGGCGCATGCCTGTAATCCTAGCACTAGGGAGGCTGAGACAGGAGGATTGTTGTGAGTTCGAGACCAGCCTGGGCTTCAAAGTGAGCTCAAGGCCAGCTTGAATGGCATAGTGAGACCCTGTCTCAAAAAGACAAGGGCTGGGGATTTAGCCCAGCGGCCTAAGCACCTGCCCAGCAAGTGCAAGGTTGTGAGTTTGATCCCCAGTGCCGCAAAAGCAAAAAAACAAAAAAACAAAAAAAAACAAAAAAAAGAAATTTAAGGGGCTCTGCTATTTGATTTTATGATATGTGGAATAATAAACGATTTGTGATTTCTGAATACTTACTGTCATCTCTCCACCAAAACATTCAGAGGCAAGTTGAGCAGAGTCAAAAGGTTTCACCTCAGCGTCATTAAAAAGATACCTAAAACAGAGCACATAGGGCTTATGAAGTATGGTTACTATGTGAAAATATTTATATATTGGTATATTGCAAATACTGAACAAACTGTTATTTCATAAGGTCAATTCTAACATGTTCTTGAACTCTGATCTATTAAAAACTGGGAATATTATTTTGTAATGATCACAAACAACCTTAAAATCCAACAGATCTAGTGTGGGGATGTAGCTCAGTGGTAAAGCACTGGACTAGCACGTGTAAGAACCTGTGGTTTGATCCCTAGTACCACAAAAGGAAAAAAAATTTGATGGATGCATTTATAATGTAACATTAACATAAACAAGGAACAGAAAGCTTGCTTAACTATAATATGTAAAGCTACTAGATGGGAAAGATGAAGATATGAGACTTTTCGAAGTTAAAGACACCATTTCAAAATTTATAATAAAAAGACAAAATATACTTACTGAAATATATTCAAACGGTTAAGTAAAAGACATTAATATGATGGCTAAAGGAAAAATAACAGAATGGAAACTGTTCTGCTCACAGTACATCAATTAACAATTATATATTTTGTTCAAAGCAATATCCTCAACACTTAAAAAGAATGCCTACTACACATGTAGTCCCTATTCATCAGACCCTTCCTGACAACATCTGTGGTCCAATAAACAGTTATTAGTGACTTAATTTCCAACTGTTTGCTTGAAAAAAGATGGCGAAAAGAAAACGTGTATGGGAGGGGAAAAGCAAGATGAAGAGTGGAGCATGCAGATAACTCTCAAGTAGCATAAGGACTCTGTGGTCACCCCAATGGAAGGCATTCAGTAAACAGCTTCTGAATGAATGGATAAGGTATGATATGAGAAGCGAAGTTTTGCCTATGAATCTCCTAAGGTTATATGCCAAAATCTGTCCATCTTTCTGAGGAAAATATTCATCAAATTCTCAAGAGTTCAAATATCTGTAAGTTTAAGAAGTGATTCATAGTCAGTAGAATACTACTCTGTCATATAAAGGATAAGCTTGAGTCAATGGTAGGAAAATGGATGTACTTTATTTTTTATTTATTTATTCTTTTTTTATTTTAAAGAGAATAGAACAAAACAGAACAAAAAAAAGCAAAAGAAAACAAAATAAAGTCAAACATAATATAGCATATCAAAACAGAACACTGCAAGCTATACAGGTTTTCAAGACATAACAACAGGAGATTAACAATGGTTACCCTAGTGTCTCTTGCTTTCTTCAAAATGGTTGTTCATACATTTACAGACAATAAACTCAAACAAAACAAAGTAGTATAAAGCCAGATAAAAGAGAATAGCATTACAGGTCTTCAAGTCAGATAACAAGAAACGAGCAATGGCTACTGTAGTGTCTCATTTTTCAAAAGAGCTGTTCCTATCTTCTCG
>RJWT010012424.1:0-2500 GCA_004365215.1 Cuniculus paca
GTTTGTCCCACTGGGAAATCACTTCTTTCCATATCCTCTGGCCATGGGGCTAAACTTGAGGCCCTTCTTCACTCCACCGTCCACCACCATGGGGACACTGGAGACCTGGCCTAGCAGCCTGAGTATTGGTGTGTAGTGTGAGGGGCTCAGCAGTGGGCATGTGACCTGAGCCTGGACAGAGAGGTGGTAGGATCATTGTTGGAGTCAGTGAAAGCAGCTTTTCTGATGAAACTGCTGGATAGGAGTCTGAAGTGTATAGATCTGTCTTTGCTTCCTAAGAAAAGAAGCCCAGGACCTTCACACTGAGCTATATCCCCAGTCCTTCTTCCTCTTCCTCCTCCTCCTCCTCCTCCTCCTTCTTTTTCTAAACTTTTTATTTTGAATCAGGATCTCACTAAGTTACTAAGTTGCCCAGGATAGGTTCAAATCCACAATCCTCCTGCCTCAGCCTCCCAGAATGCTGGGATTACAGGTGTGCACCACCACACCTGGCTCCTCTTCTCTGCATTCAGTTTCAGTTGGGTTTCTGTCTCTTACAATCAAGGGGGTCTGGTTAACTGCATGTCACATAGCTTGAAGAGCCACCTTCCCCCACTCAGGGCAGCACTCAGACCCAAGGGAGAGGGGTGGAAGATCAAAGGAGGAGGGTGAGGGAAGTACGAGTAGACCCACCCTGTCCACTGCCCAACCCCTTACAACATGCACAGGTGCTGGGTGGACTCAGGCCTCCCTCCCAGGAGTAAGATTGGGGGTCCCCACGCCCCACACACACACTCACTGCAGAGAGAGAAGAAAGGAGGCCCCACTGCAAACAGGGGAGAAGAACATTCGAGGGTCAGTCTCCCCAGACCTGCCAGCAACTGGGGGGGGGCCTGGATGTGTGATGTGAACGGAGAGCTCAGAGCGCTATTCAGCTGGCACAGCAGAAACCGTTTGGGTAAAAATTAGAGACAATAAAAGGCGGTAATGTGATTCTTAACTGTTGCTCGAGGCCTTCAGGGCAGTTAAGGGAAGTAAATTAGGAGCTGTTTGCTGAGCCCAGCCTAGCAGGCTTTCCCTGGGGAATTCAAGGGCCTCCCAGGAGGAGCTTGCCACCCTCTCAGGAGGTTCCTTCAGTGTTTAAGAGCAAAACCCTTCCCACTGACCAAGTCCTAAGGCCCGGGCTTCTCACATTCCCCACGCCCTGGCCAGCGGATGTACTGGCGGAGGGCTGCACCTGTCAGTAGTGAGGAGAGTATGGGGGGTCCCTGAATCTCAGGGCCCACACTACGGGTGGGACTCCAGGCCTCATCTTCAGACTCCCAGTCTGCGGTCTGAGTTCTGCCCCTGCCCCTCTTCAAAGGTGGCCTCCATGCAAAAGTGGCAATGCCAGGAAGCCCTGCCCGTCGCTAAAGCTGGGAGGTGAATAGACCTATGGTGTGCATGAGTCCTCCTCCTCCTGCCTGCATCCCTCCTCTGCAGGACCACTGGACTGCCCTCCCCAGGAGCCTGAAGCAGGAGCAATGGGATCATCTGTGTCACATATGCTGCCATGACACGACACTGAGACAGAGGAAATGACTTTACTTCTTGCTCTTCCTGAGGCTGGAAAGCCCGAGTTCAGGATGCTGGCAGGTTGGTGTCTTGTGAGGGTCACCTTTTCCTTCCAAGATGGTACCTTGAACTCTGGTCCTCCATGGAAAGGGAACACTGTCTTTGCATCACACGAAGTAGGAGAACGACAAAGGGAGCAGACTCCTTCTGACAGCTCCTTTCATGATGGCATTAACCCTTTTGTGAAAGTGGAGCCCTTGTGACCTAAACATTTCCCCAAAGACCCCACCTCTCATCACACCATGCATTTAGGACTCAGTTTCCAGCTCATGAATTTTGGAGGGGACGCATTCAAACCACGGCAATGATCTCTCACTCATCCTTTCCCTCCAAGGACTCTACTTTTGGGGACTCTGACCCTGCCAAGCAGCCATCGACCTCAAGCCACACCAGGACAGTGACAGGCCACAACCTCCCCTGCTTTGGCTTAAGAATGACATAAGACTCTTCCCTGAGTCCTTCAGGGCTTGCAAAAACAGCGTGTTCCTGTCCTGAAGCTGAGCTCCCGTTGAGCTCCTGCACAGTGGTGCAGGAGAGGATTCTGGGAAAATCTCAGCTGTTGTGCGGAAGTCTCTTGAGCATCCTTTCTAAGATACTGGGCTCAAGTTTAGGGGACAGGAAAAGTAATCACATTTCTCCCGCTTGTAGCAAACTGGCCCAGGAAATAGGAAAGGAGGCAATGTACTCTGGTCTAGCATCCTCAAAGTGTCCACAGGCCTATCCAGACATCACCTGTAGAACGAGCAGCCCCAGGCCAGGGCAGGTGTTTCTGCCCAACCTGCTCATAGCCTCCAGGCAGGCCAAGCCCAGCGTGGAAACTCTACAGCCATCTTCCACCTCATAAGGTTTCCAGGAGGCAGTCACTGTTGGGGCAGAGCACAGAGAGGCAGGCTAGGCTCAGAGAGAT
>RJWT010012424.1:7500-22472 GCA_004365215.1 Cuniculus paca
ATAGGGCTTTTCCAATGTACCCTTCATCCCCTCCTTTAAATACATATGCATACATATATATACATGAACATATATATATATATATATTCATTTTTTTAAAGCAGGAAAAGAGAAAGGATGACCCAGAACAGGAGAGAAAATTTCATCAGAGCTCTGTATACCACCACCTCCATCCCCATCCAAATCACAATATTGCCAAAAATGATAACATACTGCATGAATTAGGTCAAATAGGTTGCAAAATGGCAGAGTGGAATTTTTCCATGGAAACTACTGGGCACAGAATGTCACCCAGGATGTCATAAAGCTTTCCCGAGATGGGGCTGGATGGGGGGATGGAGTCCCCTGGGATCATTGTCTCTCTTCAGCCCACTCAAGTCCTCCTGTAAGCAGGGGGCACTGCCCTCAGAGAAAACCTCAGCTCCTAGAAGGATCTTGCTGCCCTGTACTGTGTGACTCTTCTGAAAGCCCCTGTGTACTTTTATGGGCTTATGAGCATTGCAAACCATCTCAAGGTGGACGCTTTTGCTTGGGAGCTATGTCTGAAGCCACACAGCAGGAAGCTTTGTCTCTGCAGCTCAGGCTGTGTCCTCCCTGGAGAGCTGGGGAGTTGAAAAAGAGGAAAGGATAGGTCTGGGGTTGCGATGGCAGCCAACCTTGGGTGTCGCAAAGATTGCCCCAGTTGGCCACTGCAATCCATGCTCCTGGGCTCAGTATCCTCCTTTCCATGCCTGCAACACGGGCTTCTAATGCCATTTTCCAATGATGACATAACTCTGGATCAGGCAGTAATAACAAGTTATAACAATAACAGCGGGGACACTGACATTTGCTGGACACTTCCAATGGGCCAGTCTGTGTGAGACATGAGCCCGCTAGATTTCATTGACTCCGTATACCCATTTCACAGATAAGGGCTCTGAGACTCGATGCAGAAATGACATACCAGGGTGGTGCAGCATGGGGAGTCAGGGCTGGATTCCAGCTCAGCCCGGATGGCTGCAGGGCACCTGCCTCCCACACAGCCTGACCCAGGTGCCTTGAACTCCCTTTTCGATGTGGAGCCGGCTTTGAAGCTGTGTTTCTAGGTGGGATCTCAAATGATGCCTCTGACCTCACAGAGGAGCCCCCAGGTGGCTGTGAAATGGACCTGGGCACCAGATGACCCTGGAATGGAAGCCACCACTCCTCCTCCTGCTCATGAGACTCAGTTTCTTCATCTGGGTGATAGAGGTGAGAATGAAACGCACAAAGGAGCTAAGTAAGGAGGCGGACCACTCAGAAGTTGCAATATGAGTCCCCCGAATATATCTGCTCCAGGTGGCTCAGTCACCATGGAGGAGCAGCAAAGGAAGGAGGGATCAGGAGCTGTGTACCTGAGCCTCACTGCGTTGACCAAGCCTCCCTAATGGCCTCAAGTTCCTGATCTCTCTGTCCTGTGGTGCGTTTGCTGGGAGCTCATAGCTGCCATTGTTTCGCAGTTAGGGGTCCCCTTTCCCACTCAGGGGGAAGCTCCTTCAGGGGCATGGGGGCCAAAGAAGCCAGCACATGGCGTATATACAGTCGCTTTGTTTTTTGCAATTTCCAAGTGCGTATTTATCTTAAATACAAAACAAACATTTGCCCACAAATAGGCCATCCAACTTGGAGTTCCACATGACCCCCAGGTCGTTTCCTGCCACACAGCCCTGTCTGCTGCTTCAGCTCCCTCTATCCTGCAAGGACGTGCTTTTGGAGCAAAGACCCTGTGAGCCTCCTGGCTTTGTCACGGAGCATGGTGGGTACACGTCAGCACCTGCAGTTGTAGTTCTGTGACTGTGACTTACTGGGTACTCTGACACGGCCGGGAAGGGCCGTACATCTATTCACTGTGTGCTCACGAGTGTATATCTGGCTGCCTTGCACTCGTACATGTGTGTGTGCATGTGTGTGAGCTGTGTTCCCTTAGTCCATGCCTGCGGATATCTGTGTACACAGGTCTACCTGCTGGCCTGCACCTGTGTGTCTGAGCAGTGCGCATGTGTGCGCGTGCATTTATGTGTATCCATGTACATTGTACATCTGAGTAGCATTAGCTTATACACAGGTTGGTGCTCATCTGTGCATAACCCAGAGTCTGTGTCTGTGCCCACCTCTGTGCAAGTGCCCACATGCTGGTCCCCTTGCATGCTGCGTGTGTGAAGGCACCAACGTGGAGAGGGACCCTGCTATTTGTGGTCCCAGGTCATCACTCAGAAAGCAATGAGGAACAAAATTTTTCCCTGGTTATCTGCATGAAAACCGAGCTCATGGTGACCAATTCCTCATGGCAGGATGAAGGAGAGCACCACCAGCCTGGGCAGGGCCAAAACGAAAGGGCACGAGTTATGAGTTGGAGACCAAGTCCCAGGTCCACCACTATTGGTCCCACTCTGGGCTCTTCTGAGCCTCAGGTTCCTGATCTCATTACGTGGATAAAATGAGGGCAGCAGAGGAACAAGAAGTCAAGAACACTGACTCTGGACTCTGGCTGGGCTCTGAATACGAGCTCTGCCCCTTCCTGACTTCGTCCTGTTACCTGTCTAGACTTGAGTGTCTTCGAGTGTATGAAGTGGACATCACAAAGATACGGACCTGTGGGGTTTTAAGATAAAGTGAAAAAATTCATGGAAATTCCCTAGGATGGTGCCTGACTCATCGTAAACACCATGACAAGCTATTGTTACTTTTATCATTATTCTACTTCTGTCTTTCTTGTCTTGTGAGTTTGCTACAGATTCACACTTTTATGAATCCCACTGGGGTCCCACACACAGGGCTAGCTGCCAGGCAAGAGCAAAACATGGGTTCCTGGTTCATAAAGCAGGAAAATATGCCATCATAGGTGCTGAAATATAAAGCATGCTTCTTTCTTCCACTATCTTTCTCTTGACTTGTCACGGTGTTTTCGAAATGCTATTTAATGTCACTTCGAGTAAAGAAAAATAAAAACTTTACATTATTAGCATGATTTTACTGTTAATCTTTATATTATGCCATGCCTGATTAAAGAACATATATGAGAGGATAAATTCATATGCAGGCTTGCCAAAGTTACACAATTTCTTTCGTAGCATGTAAATTTTGTTTGGAACAGTGAGGATACTGCACGGAACAAACCGGAACTAACTCAGTTGCTTTTATTTCACTGCTAGATTCATGCACCTTCTACCCACACCCTCTGCCTTCCAATGGGATAGTGAAATGCTGTCTTTCTCTTTCTCACACACCATGGCCTTCAGCATGAGGGGTGGGCTACTGTAGGAAAGTAACACTGATAGGAAAGGATTTGATAAGATCTTTTGGTCATTTGTGCTCAGACAGCCTTCTTCCTGCTCAGAGTTCTGGTTCAAAGGCAAAGTATAGTCTCCTGGAGGGCTGTCAGCTCCCCACTAAGATGGAGGTGAAATGCCTTGCCTTGTATTCACCTAAAGGCTTGCTGAATTCCCATGCACATATACAGTATGTCCACCGGAATTCTGTGTTCATTGGCTAACATGAGTTTGGTGCTAAAGAAAAGCAGATACACACATTGTGCCTCTGTGTGGACCCAAGGCTCTGGTGTCCCATAGGATTTTGCTTACTAAACTGCAGCTGAAAGAGTAAATTATGAGAATCTCAAGATGACAACAGCAGAGCCCTGCATCAACTTTGTGCCCTTCTGAGCACAGGGCCCTGTGTCTAAATGTCCCTCCGAAAGTCTCCTGTAGTGGAACTTTTTGGAGGAAGCTGGATTAGGATGTGTGAATGCGGATCAGGGTGTGATGCTGGGTTTAAGGATGTGATGCTGGGATTACGGGTCCCTCACCCAGGGTGTGAGTGGCACCAATCGATAGGTTTGCAACCTGGATGGAATATAAAGGGACAGAAGAAGGCAGCTGCTGCTTCTGCTGTTCACTGCCTTCTGCCTGCCCCGTCACACTATGAACTGTTTCTCCTCTGTGATGCCCTCCGCTATGCCACTCTGCCTTGGAACCAGCCAACCATGGGCTGAAACCTTTACAAACTGTGAGCTAAAATAAACCTTTTCTCTTTTAACTTTGGGTGTTCGGTATTTAGTCTCAGCAATAAGAAAAGTAACTAAGACTGCCCCTATACTCATTAACGTTGGGGACCAGGTGATACACATAGATAGCCACATCTCTGGCCAGAGTCATCTTACAGAAGTTAGTGTCCCAGCCAACCCTACCCATGTTAATTTCACCACATTTACCCAGAGTGCTAATTAAAATTCCTCCCATAAAATTGTTATCTCCCAGATGCTCTGGAAATAGTACGTACACTGTCAGGCCCTATTAGAATGCATCTGTGAGTGCAGGTCTGGTGTTTATGGAGCAGCCCTGGAAGTAGGTTCTGTGCTGTCCTTGGTGTGATGGGAAGTCCAATAGTCACCTACAATGGCTCAGCTATCGATAACATGGCAAAGGGGGAGGATGAGTCCAGTGAGCTATAGTGATGAACAGAGGGGCCTACAAGGTGAGTGACGGAGGCTGGTCAGGGCCACAGGACCAAAGGACTGAGGACTCATGCACTGGAGGAATCAATTGTACAGGCAGGGCCCAGAGGTAGTTCTTCCCATGGGAAGGTCTATCGTCCACCAGCTGCTAAGTGTGACTGTGCAACCGGCTTTTACTATTTGTTGCTGGGCACCTACTATACTGCAAACTACACACTGAACACATATTATCTCATTTAATCCTCACAACCATCCCATAAGAAAACATTGGTCAGGTCAGGAAACTGAGGCACAGGGAACACACAATTAATAGGTAGTAGAGCTGGGACTTGCACTCAGGTTTCTTCCTTGGTTGATGCTGTGTGCCTGGACCTCAACCCAACAGGACCCACTCCCTCAGCTGACCCCAAGCAAAAGTCACCCACTGGAGGGCAGCCACACCCTATTGAGGACCGGGAGGTCTTGAGACAGACACCTGTGACCTGCCAACACTCCCAAGTACAAAGAGCATTTAAAAACAGCTTCTTCCATTTCTTTTCCATCAACAGTAAAACAATTAATTTCTCTCCATAGAGATTGTTTCTGTGCAGAGCAATAAGGCACCTCCCCAGGGTGCATCGTTATCCTGAAAGCATCCGTCTGGGGTGGGGACTCCCCTCTAGATGGAGGAGCTCCTGTGGCTGCTGGTCTGGCCTGCTCCACACACCCCCTCTGCACGCACTCTCCCCCAGCAGGGGCAGCAGGGCAGCTTGGAGGCTTTGGAGAGGGGCTGTGCACCCCTGGGGAGGGCGCCCCTCAGCAGGACCGGGCAGCGAAGGAAGGCACGTCCCTCGGTGCTCACGGGCACACGCAGTTATGGCCTTGGGAAGACTCCACTCACCATAAAATGCCAAGCGGCCCAGCTGTCCACAGCCAGTTCAGGCCGCCTGGCTGACGTGGTCAGAGGAATCCATAAGCAGGCCTGGGTGGAGGAAGGGTAGTTAATGAGGCGTCTCCCTGCCACAGTTGGGTTAGCCCAGGGGACAGGAGATCCCACCTGCTTCCCAGGAGGAGTATGGGAAGCCATCCACAAGTTAACCTGGGAAGACCCAGGAGAAAGAGACCCTAAAGTCAGCATCTCCCGGGAAATCTTGGGCTTGTCAAGTACAACCCCATTCCTCCACTTGAAAACCACCTGCCCTCCCCACCAACTAGCCCAGACCTCCTCTTGCAGCCCGTGCCCTCCCAGCCACCTGGGTCTCCTGGATCCCTTGAAAGCTGGGGCTGCCCCCAGCGAGGCTAAATGTGAGACCTTCGCCAGCGCAACTGTTTTTCTGATGACATGCAAAATATGTCCCCAGACCCTTATTGCAGAATCGCTTTGCCAGGAGGAGGACGGGCTTGTGTTTGGAAGGGGCTTGCACAGAGGTTGGGGAGAAATGATCCCTCTTTACCAAGTCCAGGTCAGACTCTGTCTTGTGCCTGATGACCAGGCAGGAAGAAGGCTGGTATCTGTGCATAAACGAGATCTGTTTGTCAAATACAAGTGCCTCGTAAATGGAATGGCAGGAGGCCAAAAATAACCGTGCTACAGCCCCACGGAAGTGCTGAGGAATTTCCATGTGTGTGGGGCTGTGACTGTACAATCCATGCTGAAGATCCACTTGGTTTTGATGAGAATCTACCCTGGAAAAGCACCCCCTAAAACACTGAATCAGAACTTATAGAAAAATCAGCTAAGGACACAACCAGGTTAGAAGAGGTCCTCAACACAGCCATCTGCACAGGCTGAGCTTGGACCTAGAGCATTTTTTCTTCCACATTCAGGAAGAAATAGGTGGTAATGACCATCATGAGGGTGCAAATAGATACATACATTCCCAGCTGAAAAGAGAAGTGTTACATGATTGCCCTTTCTGCACTGTGTGCCTTTTGATCAGAAGAAAGAGTCAGAAGAGTGATTTCCTGCAGGACTCAGCCATGTTCAGAAGGGTAAAAATAACTCATAAATACTGCCCTATGGCGAAGAGGCAATACACTCACTATTAACATGGGTTATGGCATAATCAATATTGTCATTAACTTCATCTATAACTGGAGCTGGTACTGACTAGCCATGGTCAAGCAAGCTTTATAAATAAGGTGCTCCTCAGAACGACAGCTAGAGGGAAAGGTAAGACCCTGCTGGGCTGACGGATGTCACCAGGCATGTCCCATCACCAACCAGACACCCCCAGAGAAGCTGGCCCAGACCTGCTCCCTGAGCGATCTTGCCACTGCAAGGTGGCCTTAGAGACATCCCACCCACGGCGCTGATCAAGACCCCAGAAAGTGGCACGAGGAAAGCCCTCATAATGTAATGAAACCCAGAGCCTTGCAAGAAAAGATTTCATTTTGTACATAATTAATAAAAACTTATTCCCCTCTTTTCTTTATTACAGAAGAAAATAAGTTATTGATTTCAACCACAAAGATAACTATTTGCATAATGTAGCTGATTATGTGCTCTAACTGGTCCAGATGGAATTAATTTGCTTGAAATATATTGCATAATTTTCTTAAACAGGTAAAGATTTCATATCCAGTCATATTTCTAGTTGATTAGCAAAGCCGCTGATCTCATCGAGTCCGAGTTACAGAAACACATCTTGAATCCCCCATGCTGCAGAGTCAAAAATGAATCGTTTCTAGAACCAGTTCCATGAGAGAACGAAGGGACTTTCCAGCTATTTGGAAAAGGCACACGAGGGGGTGGGGGAGTCTCTCTTATTCAACAGACACCTGCCTGGCGTGCCCTCGTCCTGCGTCTCGTGGCCTAATTATTTCAGAAGGCCGGTTTCCCAGGTCAGGCATTTTCATTTTTAGCGT
This sequence comes from Cuniculus paca, assembly GCA_004365215.1. Taxonomy (NCBI): domain Eukaryota; kingdom Metazoa; phylum Chordata; class Mammalia; order Rodentia; family Cuniculidae; genus Cuniculus; species Cuniculus paca. Next base: position 14,822 of record RJWT010012424.1, read on the forward strand.
TAATCACCTCATTTCTCTTGCCTGCAGATCGTGGTGCACATTGCAACCTGCAATTCTTGCTGGGCCTTCAGGTCAAATGGACACTCTTCTTTCAGGTGGAGACTTCTCCCTTCCCCTCTCTTGGCATGAGGACAGAAGAAGTTTAGACAGTTTCCCAAGTATCGCCCCCTTTTCTAGGTCAATCAATTTTTGTCCCCAAGCTACGAAAGATTTGAGCTACATGAAACTCCCCATAAAGAGGACACCCAGGCCTGGGCTGGGGAGAACCCAGGCACGTGGTTGCAGTAACTACCGTCTCAGATCTGAGAAACCCTAGAGTACATAGGATACCATGCTAGGATGTGATCACACGAGGTGATGTGCATGTGTTTGTTTATTGTATGAGTTATTTTGATCTATGAGACTGATATTTCATAATAATCAAAAGAACAGGTAGGCAGAGAGACTATCTTTCTTCTGACCCAAACTTATAAATGGACTAGACTCATAAGCCCCATTTTACCCTACGAGCAAAATACAGGGATCATAATACATTTATTTGTATTTATATTTATGAGGTATTTATGATTTAATAAATTATGTCATATATCCAAAGAGTTGGTCTACTTCCCACCAAGGATAGCTCTAGGTCACCAAAACTCCTTACGAGCCACCGTACACAGCTCACCTGTTTACAGACCAGGAGCCAGGCTAGGCAGTTGGAGTCATTTTCCCCAAGTCCAAAACAAGCAAGTCCAAATTCTCTTGGCTCCTGGAGAATTTTTCTTCAAATAACCCTTGAAGGCCCTGTAATTCACCCTTTCTGCCTTATTCTGAACCTGAATCATGGATCAGTTTTGTTAATTGGAAAGCTCAGTTTTGGCTGTGGTTTTGGCTTCCCACTGTATAATCTATACATTTCAGGGCAGAGACAAGCCCCAGATCACAGAGGGCACATGAAAAGTTCAGTCAGGTAGGCATGGGAGTATCTGGAAATCCTGATAATGAAGTGTTTTGTTTTTGCTTTGCTTTGTTTGATGGTACTGGGGATTGAACCGAGGGTTATTGCACTGAGCCCTGGCACTTTTTAGTTTGTATTTTGAGACAAGATCTTAGCAAGTCACTAAGTTCCCCACACTTGAATTTGAAATCCTCTCGCCTCAGCCTCCCAAGTGTAGTGTGAAGGGGTTTTCAATATCATGCCTGGAACTGCACTTGTAGACCCCACAGTTGACCATTGGTAGGTTCTCCTGGCCCTGCCCTGCCCTGCATTGTACCCTCATATACACCCTTCCAAAGCTATCTAAACAAGGTGGGGCGTGCCCACTGAGGCAAGCACAAGTTTGACCACTTTCTGAGATGAACAGATTAAGACATTTCCCCAAGCAATGAGACCTTCAGTTGATGCTTAGGAAAAGCAATTTGTGTTGCCACCAGCCCCTCCACAGCCTCCTCAGCTGGGACATGGAGGAGACGGGGTTCCTCTTCTCTGCTCTGCTGGAGAGCGGCATTTGCACTCTAAATGAGGTTTTGGCAAAGTATATTTACATCACTCCCACTGCCATTGCACAAATTGTAGTGTGCCTCAATCTTTGGAGAACCAAAAAAAAAAGAAAAAAGAAAAACAGAAAAGAGGGGACTTAATAGAAAGAGATCTTTTTATTAAAAAAAAAAACATGAATACAACTGCATTCATTCAACCTTGGAAATGTTGTGAAGACTTCTCAGCCTGGCAATATATTTAGATGGGAATATGTCATTAATATAAACAGCAGAAAAGAAACTATTAAACTAACACAATTTAAAACTGAGCAAACCTGAATGTTTGATTAAAGTTTTTATACATTCTGTACACTTGAGCAGGTAACATAGAACCTTAAGATTTTTGTTGATTTTTAATTTGCTCAAGGTATGACATGTGAAATGTTAAAAATTTCACTAATTTGTATTTGAAATTAGGAGGCAGATCCACAAGCAGGATTTTCAGCCTGATTTTCTCAACTGTCTTTTGACTTTCTGGAGAAGTCTACAGCAAAACAGTAACTCAACTTAATGTCAGCCTGCGTGCAAAGCAATCTCCTCTTTTCTCCCAGCTATAATGCAGTACTCAATTTGTTGGAGTGGAGTTGAATGTAAATACATATGGTGAATATTAACTTCGAGGATCCGGCCTAATTTCATATATGTTTTAATGCCTGCATATTTTTCTGAAAGGTTTCCAATTTTTAAAAAATCCCCTTTTCTTTGGGTCATGCACTACACGCTGTGTCTTTTTAATGGTGGGTTTATTTTTCCATGATTAATAATTAGCAGAACGTCTCCCCCCAATAACATGAGACCCTAGCTGCTGACTGGGAACGCCTCCCCCACATCCTGATGGGCAGGGTCTCCCCTCCTCTGCAGGAAGTCTAGATGCTCCCAGATCCCTATTCTTTCCAGAATAGGGCCCCTTCCCGGCCCACACTGGCCCCTCCAATGTCATCATCTGCTACCTAGGTTTGCACACATTCCTCACCCACGCGTTCAAAACTATCTCCTGCAGGAGACTGACAGATGTGTGGGCTGGTGGGCTGGAGGGCATCATCAGAGACATTTCTTAGCGAGCTGGAAGCCCAGATACTGCCCCTCAGCAGGCGGACAGAAGCTCACTGGGCTCACGGAAATGACTTACTGTAATACAACGATTTGAACGGCCAAATTGCAGCAACTCATTTTTATTCTAATCACAGCCGCTGGAATTCTGATATGCTGACACCCAGAATTATTGCTCTGTCATTAAAAAAAAAAAAAAGAATGAGTGGAAATGTTTTGAATATTGTCTCTGCTAAATAAGAAACGATGATAACACAGTGGGCCCCACGGATGCGAGGGGCTATGGGGCAGACATGGACAAGTCACCGGGGGACAGGCCCTCTCCCTGGGCATCTACCAGAAGCCTCTTGCAGGCACCTTCATTTGGCGTGTGAATCATCGAATTGGGCCTGATCTGAGTGAAATACCTTTAAGACTTCTCCTTCTTCAACTCTTGGAGATCTATCTTGTCTGTGGCAAGGAAGCCTCATTTTCGTGACGGAACAGATGGGGCAAAATTGTCATTAACAGAAACTGACAACTCTAAAACTGAAATATAGATTTAGAAAGGAATCTAATGAATTAAATCAATGTTATTGCAGTGAAAGCCAAAGAAATTATTAGTGATTTGTAAAGTTACCCTGTATTTTAACCTCAGTATATTTTAGTCTGGGCTACTTTAACATTCACAATACTTTTTCACTGTCGTGGTTAATGTCTAGCTCTGTAATACACTCATCTTAATTCATCTCCCTCTCCTGATACTGTGGCTGCAGGACGGCTGAGACCCAGTTCTGGGCCTTGTCTGAAACATGGGGTCCTTTCCCCTGATTTCCACAAGCAGAGGCCTTGGCGTGACCTTGTGGGGTCTTTTCAAAAATATGCAAGAATGGGTTCATGGCAATTTTTTTTTCATTTCTTTTAGTGAGGAGAATCTGATTTTTAAAACAACCCCAAACTCTAAGGCTGTTTTAAGTAATAAACGGGAGGAAAAACATTTCCAGCTGTCCAATTTTTAGATGCTTTTCATGATCATATCAAACCAATTAGAAAAACCAAACCCAGAACATCCCAGGCCTTCCTGCCTCTGGATCCCAAGGGATAACACAGCCAGAACCTCCTGGGCTGTGTGGGGCGGGGGTCTGCAGGCCTTGGAGTTCTGCGGATTGGGGGGTGGGGGTGGAGCTCTATCTGCTCATCCAGTTCGACAAGTGCAGCCTCCGGAATACTTGTCTGTTTAGCAAATTTTGATAGATACTTGCTTTGTGCAGGGAACTGTTCTTGGAGACAGAGGAGTGACCAAGAGGGAGGAGGGCCAGTTCTTTGTGGTGAGGTGGGTAGGAGACATATAGCGAGCAAAGCAATATCATCCTCCAGTGGTAAGTGCCAGAAAGCAGGTGAAACAGGCTCTGGATGGGGAGGGCTTCAAATGCACAGAGACCTGGGGGATGTGTGGGAATCAGTCATGTAAACAATGGAAAGGGAAGCCTGCTGGCAGAGAGAACAGCAAGTGCAAGGGCCCTGGGGTAAGGATGAATGCATCAAGTTTGCAGAGAGTGAAAGACCTGTGTGAAAGGCCAAGCACTCACTGAGTGGAGAGGGAGAGGGTTAGAGACCAGACAGATAACTTGGCAATGAGATCAGGCTCTGCAAGACCACACAGGTCAGGGTAAAAGGGAGGCAGGTAGCTTCCCAGGCCTCTTGCTGCTCTAGAACTTGCCATTTCTGGAAGGAACAGGAGTGGACCATCTCTTGCCACCCATGCTGATACCACACAGGACAGTGTCCAGAACGTGGGGTCTCAGGTGCTCAGGCTGAGCGTGGCCTGGTAATAGCCAACACCCCCTGGACTTCTAACCTCACTCCCTCTTCTGGTCTGCAGCAATAGGTCAGAGCTTCGCCTGCTGAGCCAAGTCTGGTCCTCTCCTCCTGGCATTTGAGACTTCAACACCAACCCTGGCTCATCCCTGTTATCCCCCTGTTGTAGCTCCATAAACTCCATGCAGGGCCAGAGGAGCTATTGCTGCCTGTCCCTACCTGTCTGTCTACCTCAGCCTGTCACCCCTATAGCACTGGACCTTGCTGACCAGGTAAGAGTAAGTAATGACTGTCCCTGCTGGACTGGGTTCAAAGTATTGGGTATTGAGTCTTGTTCAATTGGAAGTGTCCTAACAGCAGCACAAAAATACCTTCAAACTCTGAGTGACCACCACACCTTTAGTGTGGATCTAGCCACTCTTTATAAGCACATTTGTGCAGCCTCTGTAAGCTGACCACCACTGGGGACAGATCTCACTGTGTCCTTATTTTGCCTTATATGAAGGGCTCGCTGCTGTCCGAGAGAGGGAGGCCAGCAGGAAACTGTCCTTCCTCCCAAGAAATGAATATTCTTTGACCCAAAAATGACTCAATACATGGAACTCATGTTCACCTTTTTTGTTTTGGCTGCTAGGAACCTCAGAAATAGCATTGATGCTTAATCATTCATCCAGGACTCCCTCTCTCAATTTCCATTTTTACCTCTAGACGTTTTATGCCTGTATCACATGTGTATGAAGAAAGTGCTGGAGGTAGGAAGACTACATATATTGGATAAACCCACAGTGCTGGGGGCCCCTCATAGGGATCTCCTGTATTCTGGAGTCTGACTACATTGGCCTCCTGAGGACTTCAGATGCTCCTAGTCATGTCCTCCACTTGGCATTCAGCACTGAAGCCCTGCTTCACCCACGTCTCCCATCCTCCCCTGAGGCCTGGGTTCCTGCCTTGCACAAGTTCAGCTGAGCACAGGTGTCAGGAAATTGCATTCAAGTGCAAAGCGAGGGAGTTTTCTCTCAGCTAAGGCGTGAGGTTCTGCTTGCTGCATGGCCGAGACTGTTCTCCGTAAAACATGCTTCTTGGGGTGATGGACTGCCCTGCCTCGGGTTCAAAAAATGAAGCAAATTTTGCTTTACTAATTTAGTTCACATATGACAATAAATCCCAGAAATATGTCTTATGTATATTTTGAATTACCTTTCGCAGACAAACACAAAAACATGGTCAACATTTGCAATAAAATTATCATAGAAATGCCATCTCAAATCTTATTTTCTTTTTTCCAATGTGCATTTCACAAATAACTTGTATTAAAATTATGTTTTACAGAGTAGAAATAGAAAACAAATACCCCTGGTAATTTAAATAGGCATTTGCATAACATGACTAGAACACTTTAGAAAAACGCACAGCATCAGAAAATATGAGTTCAAAAACACTTAAATACAAGTGATTTTAATAAGTCTAATATGAAAAATGCCTTTTAGCTGTATTAATTAGTGAATTAAAATGTGTTGATCTTGGAATATTTTCCAGCTAACAGGTTTGGGGATTTGCAGAGATTTTTTTTTTTTCTTTCTGGTTGTAAGAGAATGTTTGCTGTTCATTAAATAGCACCACGGGGCCGTCTTGGAGGTGTTGCTATAGATATCTGAAGAAAGACTGGGAGCTCAGGCTCATGACAGGGGCCAGAGGAATCCAACCATGTTAAGGGGACAGTGGGCAAATGTCACAGATTCTGGGGATTCCAGGCCTGACTCACTTAAGTGCAAAATGGGGCCAGATGTCTCCTGAGCGTCAACCCCGGGCAGGGCATGGGTTTCCCAGCCACTGTGGGAGGGAAGGGCAGAGGTAGCAACACATCCATTGAACCCTGCCTGGGGTTGGGCCTGCCCCACTTTCTGCCCTCCCCTGAGGATACTGGAAGGTCTAAGAGAATCGTCTTCCTCTCTTCCTGCTCTGAAAGGAGTTAGCTTGTGTGCCCGCCCCTTGAGAACCGATGGCAAATATCAACGCTTGCTGTGAAGCCGTTTTTCTGGGGGTACCCTCATGCATGGATTTAAATGATTCTTCTCCCTTTTTCTGAGTTGTTCCCTGACTTTGCACAGCAGATCATCGCTTGGTGGTTCTGTGAAACACCTGGCCTTATGGCCACGAAGCCTAAGATAAAAAGCACCAAAGTCAGATCACTCGCAGATGGGTTTTTCTTCCCGTGGAGGAGTATGCCGCCACTTACGGATCCAGGCTCTGTGCGGTGATTGCTCATCAAAAACAAAGAAGATGCATATTTATTTCCGCAATTTAGTTGGAATACCCTTCTGAGAACCTGCAGTAGAGGCGCCTTCCGTGCACAGCTTCTGAGTTGTTAAAATTTTCATTCAGGGTCCCCAGGAGCCGATGTATTAAAACACATCGCTGCTTTCTCGCATCATCAAAACTCCCCTGCTTTCCACTCTTCTGCCCCAGGAACAGGCTGGGAAAATGAGAGCCTGGGGCACTTCCAGGCAGGTGAGGGTCCGGCAAGGCTGGTGCTGGCATAGATGGCTTCAGGTCAAGCCCGTGGGGTCCCAATCCTCCTGCTCTGCAGAACATGCCACCACCAACCAGTCCCTCTGACTGAAAAGGTATCTCTGGCAACGTCGGTGGGGTATGAGGGAAATCACAGACTGTCAAGGTTGGGCTCACGAAAACTGGTATTTGACAGAAGGGGAAAGAGAACCAGAGGGAAAGCAACTTACCCAGAATCACATAGTGACCAGAAATCAAGCCCTCTGCCTCCAGCCCAGGCCCCTTTCATGAATGGCTAAGCCACCATTCAGGAGAAGCACCTACTCTGGAAGGAAGCTTTTAGCTTTTGAATAGTTTTAGATTTGCAGAAAAGTTGTAAAGACATCAAGTATCAGTACACACGTGTATCGGTGCACAGTCCTTGTTTGGCGCTTATGCTAGTGTGGTACAGCGGCCAAAAATGAGGAGCCAGGGTGGACACAGTACTGACCGAAGCCCATCCTTCATTTGGGTTCCCTTGGCTTTTACCTAATGTCCTCCTCCTGTTTGAGTACTGTCTAGTACACTACATTATACTTAGCTGACCTGTGTCCTCAGCACCTTCTAGACGCAATGGTTTTTCAGACTTGCCCTTGTCTTAATGACCTTGACCGAGCTGAGGAACACTGGTCAGGCATTCTGTAGAATGTCCCCCAATCTAGGGTCATGCGATGTTCTTCTCATGGGGAGACTGGGGTGCTGAGTTCTGTGGGGAAAAGACCACAGAGGCAAAAAG
>RJWT010012425.1:8416-22562 GCA_004365215.1 Cuniculus paca
TACTGCTATCCTCTGAACAAATGATCAGAACACTGGCCCCAGACCTGCAAAACACCACAAGTATCAGACTGCATTTCACCTCAGTAGCTGTCATTGCAGTCTGTTTCTCAGGATCAGCCAGTCACTTACTGGGGTGGGGAGTTGGCTCTTCTTGTTTGCCAGCCTGCATGCCAGAATGGGCTGGGGTCTGGCTGTTCCCCTGCCGGTAGCAGCCCACACATGACACTGGTTTGCAGGGAAGCCTTGCTTCTTGGTGAATCCTTGTTCTCTCTCCAGGTATATTTATTACATACATTGCTGCATAATAAGTTATTACCAAATTTAATAGGTAAGAAATTAATTTATTATCCCACAATTTCTGAATGTCAGGAATCTATGTGTAGTTTAACTCAGTGTTGTCTAGAATCTTTGCGAGTCTATCATAAAGATGTTAGCCAGGCTTAAATGAGGTGTTACTGGGGTTGGAGGATCCACTTTCAAGCTAATTCACATGGCTGTGATGGAGGTTTTAGTTCTTCAGTTTCTTGTCAAATGGGCTTTTCCATACAGTTTCTCATAACATGGCAGTTACCTTCTCCCAGATCAAAGAGAGAGAGAGAGAGAGAGAGAGAGCACAGAAAGGAGATCTAATATATTGTTATGTAATCTCAGAGGTGACATACCATCAATTCTACCCTATTGTATTGATCATATACACCAACTCTGATACATTGTAAGGAGAGATTATTTAAACATAATTATACGTAGACAGATGTTTGGTAGCCATTTTAGAGGAAGCCTCCTATTTCCTTTAAGATCCTTTAGTTATATCCAGAAGGGAGTTCCTTTTTTAAGCCATTGAACAAAAGTTCTCATATTCTATCTGATTATACCATCCTTAGGTCACAGTAGCTGGGAGAATAACAGTTTATGAATCACTTAGGTAAAAGTTGCTGAGCCAATGGCTGTTTGAAGGGAAAGAGGATGATAATGACAAGCTTAGATAAATTAAGATATATCTAAATTTAGAGATGTGAATTGTTGCCAATTAGATAATATGATTGATTAACAGAAAGGGGTGGATAATATGTTGACCTCTGTATGGTCTTAGGCAACTCAGCATCAGTATGTCTTTTCCTCTCTATCCAAACATGTTGTATTCATTTATGATTCCCCTGTAAATTCAAAATGGGATTCAAGCTCAGATGCAGGATCTTTGAATATTGAGTTTTCTTCTTCTTCATTGGCCTTGAAACAACTCTTTATAGGCTTATGATTTAAGGAGTCTATTTCCAACACAATCATATGAAATTATGCAGGAAAAACAAGATGATTTCAATAAAATTTCTGTTGGAAGAAGAGATTGAAATGGAATAATTTTTTTCTGGTCCACAGCACATATTATATCCTTTTGTTTGTTAAGTCATAGCAAAGATTTTTTTGAATTTAATTTTAAAGGGAATAAAACAACAATAAAAGGAATCAAAACTGTGATAAGGCAGTAGGAAATCTACAATAGTTACTGTATTGCATATTGTTGTCCTCTAAATAGTTGCTCAGACTACTGGCTTTGAGCTTGCAAAGTCAATGAAACAATATAGCTCTTCTGAATCAGCTGGTTGCTCACAGCCGTAGGAGAAACCTGTTCTTCTCTCCCCAGCCCATGCACCGATTGGCACACAGGCGGGGGCTTAGCTTCCTTCTTGGTTCTTCCTGGTCAGTTTTCTGGCTGGCTCATAGGCAGGAACTTAGCTTCTTTCCTGGTTCTCCTCATTCCTTGCTCTGGCATATTATATCATATTAGACAGAAATTTTACATTCTCCCTGTTTGAGAGTGAGAATCTGGGTAGAGAGAACAGAAAGCAAGTTACAGCTGTTAGTTGCTGCTAGACTGTGGAGGGCCTTTTGGAACTTTAGCCTGCAGACCACAGATAAAGAAAGAGTATCATTGAAAGTTTTAGAATAGGGTAAGTGACATGATCAAAATTTATATGGAAAACTAATTTGGAGGCACTTTGCAGTATAAATCCATAAATTCCCTTAAAAGAATGCTCTGGGGACAAGTTACCTCACATAAACTGAAAGTGATGCTTGAAAAAGAAATGCTAATAGATTCCACAGTAAAAACCCATAACTCAGGTTTGTCTCTTTCCTAATAGAAATTGTAAGTTGTTTTTAGGTATCTACATGGAGCAAACAGGGTGGTTGGTGTTGTGTTGGTTCCCTGGCATTAATTCTAAACTAGAATGAATTAGCATTTAAGATTCTTTTGAAAAAATTTGTAATAGAAGGTAAATTTTTTAGGTTGAGAATAATTGGGACTAAGTTTAAGCACAAGTAAGAAAAAATTACTAGTAAAAGCAGTTTTGGATAACAGTAACCCTTTAATAGCCTGTACATAGTGAAGGAAGAAAAAAACTGTTAAAATTATTTTAGTACTTACACAAATTAGTTGTTTTTTTAAAAGTTTGTGTGAGGTGTGAAGCATTTATACTTTAAAAAAGAATCAGATTGTGGGGTTGGTGAAGATTTTGTTCTACAGCATTATCTGCTATTGTGAGGAACTTTTCTAGTTAACATGGAAGAATGATCTCTTGCTAGTGATACAGCCTATGATATTTCTCCTCAGATGGCCTAGATGGAATCCAAGATGGAATATAGTAGAAGAAATTATTATTTCTATTCAAAATTCCAGTATTAAGATTTAATTTGTTTGACTTATTCCTGAGAAACATAATAGACTACTCCATACAATAAGTATTATGTTATTTCTCCAGTCTATGGGCTTCAGTATGGGCAAGTGACATGTATAAAAGAAAACATTTTTTGAAGTAGGAATAGATTCATCATTGAATTTCTCTGCCAAATTCAGAATTAGATAGTGGAAAAATTCTATTTATTTTGAGTTTGTGAATCTGCCAGCAAACTGTTGGGAAAAATAAAGACAAGCCAGATGAGGACTTGGGTTGTGGAATGAACCATAGATGACATATGACTGAACTTTTGAAGAGAAGGATATAGTTTTTCCTATTTTCATTTCCTGGTTTTAGAGTGTTTGGTAATTTCACTTTACAGCATGTATTTCTGTTGTATTAAACAATAGAGAGAAAAATGAAAAACACTGTATATGCAGAGTTGAAGTCAACATTAAGAGTCAGGAAATTGAAAATATCATGTTTCCATAGTAACACTAATTTAGTCAGATCACACGAGTTTTTTCTGAGCCATTAGTTTACTCTTATGATGTTAAAAGGATAAAACATTTACCCTGTAATGTGGTTATGTTAATGCTACAATGCAAAACATTTTCATATTTTATGATTGCACATTTTAAGTCCTTTTATTAAGCAAGGCTTGATTCTGATTGCTTGTACTCTTTTGGAAGATGTAAAAATGTTATGACAGTTTTAAAAAATTTCTAAAGATAATTAAACAGGAAATCATGACTATATTATAGTTTAGAAAGATTGTAAGATAATGATGAATTAGATTTTGAAAGTTTGCACCAGAATTTTTTGCTGATTTTTTCATCTATATGGCATATCCTTGATGTCTACTAGAGATTTGCCCAAATCCTTTTGTGAATTCTCAAATTCATAGCTACTACTATAGCTCTGACTGTTGGCTGAGTTTTCACGCCTTCTTTTCCCTGATGAAACCTTTTCCTCCAAACTTTTATAGGAGTTCCTATGGTCCATAGAAAAGGACAAATCTATTTTCTTAGTGGGCTGTCTTCTGATGCACACATCACACTTATCTTCATGACTAGTTCTTACACACCAGTCTCCAATTGTATGTGTTTCAAATTTGCTACTTCTTAGAAAAATAACAAGTGGTACATGGCATACCTTGGAGTATACTCATGATTATCACATTGACTTTCAGCTGTTGAATAATATCACATTGGAATAAATCCTATTTGGCCATAGTATGTAATTCCTTTTGCTGGATTTAGTTTGCTAGTATTTTCTTGAGGATTTTTACATCTATATTCATAAATGATATTGGTCTGTAGTTTCTTTGATGTTCATGAATATCAGAGTATATTCTATATACCCCAACTCCTATTTAGTTCACTCAGATTAATAAAAACAAAACTAATAAAAATGAACAATCATTCCCTTTGGTATTGCGAATATTAATACAATTTATTTGACTGATGGAATTGTTCATTTTTCACTCGAGCGCTAAGAAAAGCTGGGAGAGTAAGTTAAATTAAGAGCTATTTATTGAATCCCTATTACACTAGGCATTTATTAGGTATTGGGGGTGGATTGATGAGCAATGACTAGTAGTAGCAATAGTAGTGGTTGTAACAGAGTAGCAATAAGTTGTATGGCAAGTAAAAATATTTTGATGTGCCTCCTGCTTTTACTATCCAACCAGTGGAGCAGATTACTTCACTTCAGTTTCCTCATTTGTGAAATATGGCTACTAATAGTATATAATTCATAGAATTACTATGAAGTTTAAGTTAAGAACATATATAAGCTAGGTCTAGCAGTAATCACAGGACAGATTGTTATTAGCTATTATTGCAATTATTATTGGCATTTTGCATGCCAGAACTTACACACATTAATTCTTATAGCAATCCTGTTGAGGAGGTTAGTATTTTGTATCGAGAACTGAGGCTTATAGAGGCTTACTTGCCTGCAGTCACTCATATGGTGACTGACACAAGTAGAATTCACACCCAGAATATGTTTGGCGGCCAAGCTAGTGTTCAAATGCCTTATTCTTCATAACCTTTCCCTGACTTAAAGAAACTTTCACCTAGTTTTCCAGGAAACCCTGTCCAATAACTAGCTTACATTCTTCAAAGTTTACATCAATCTTTTGGTGCCATATTCCAGTGATTTGTTCTCCTAAAATCAGGTTTTAAGAAGTCTAAAATGAACATTATCTATTGTACTTGAACTTTATGTCTTCCTTAGTATAGAGAAAAAAGATCCAGATCCACATAGGAACATAAAATCAGTACTTTCCTGTACACGTTTTTCTCCTACAATTACATAGAGAATTTATTGTTCAAGCTTTTGAGGTGTGCACAAATTGTGTTTTTCTGGATTCTCTTCAATGTTAAAAGTTCAGCTCAGGATCTGGTACTTTTCTGCATATCGTAGACCCTCTTTTCTACCTTTGATTTTGTCCCTTGTTGTAACATTATTTTCCAGATGAAAGACACCAATTATATATTAAAGTCTTCTCTTTCTAGACTTCTCTTTAAAGTTAGAGAGCTTAAAGATCTTTTGTTGTCTTCTGAACTTGATTTTGATGCTTGTTTGATCAAATATTATTTTCCGAGGTCTTCTGACTCCTTGCTCATGGATTAGGTTCCCACTTTTCTGTGATCTTTTAAATCTCTTCAGTTTTTGTACCACATGAAGGTCAAAAAAGGGTATGAGAAGGTGGGCAGTGGGTCAATAAGTGTAGAGGCAACGATATAAATAGAGCCAAATTCACTGCGCAATTCTTATGTAGAAATAGCTTTTCTGTGGTTTAAAAAAGCTTTGATTTGGAGGAGAAGCTGACGGAATTTTGGGTGGTGAGGCATGAGGAGCTGAAGAAGTTTAAGTAGATTGAGGCATAATGACTGTGCAGTGAAGGTAGGGTAACTATTGTGCTTCCATCAAGAGATATCCCAGAATTTAACAATAATCTTATATGCCTTTTAGGGTAATGATGTTGCAGGAAAAAAACCCCTGCTGGTTGAAGAGAAGAAATTATTCAACATTTCTCTCTCCCTATCTAGTGCCTTGTATTCTAGAATGTTTTTTAACCCTAGCAAACACCCCTCTCCCCCAAACTGTAGAAGTAATATATATTCAAAATTGAAGTTTCTGTGAAAGATGGGTTAATATCTAAGAGCAGACTTTTTAAAAAGGGAAAAGAAATCGTTATTTTAAAGATTTCAGTGTGTACCAAGTATGACACAAAGCTGATACCCACCCAGTGGCCAGATATGTTTTCCTGAGGGATTTCCTTATGTTTATTCCTCTAGAATTTTTTCATTTCTGACTTTTGGGGTGGCCCTTCTGTGAAGAGTTTCCTCATCCCAGCTGTTATGATGTTTAATCTAGAGTTGCCAACTTCTGATCTGGCGTTCCAAGACACAGGGTGAGGAAAACAAAGCTTTCCAGTATTTCTGAATCCTGTCCTCCACCCGTGTTGGAATTAGTGCTTTAATCTCTGGTCATTTCTGAATTGTTTCCAACCCTAGCTTCCTCTCTTTTCTCTCCCAGAACAGTAGAAAAATTGCTGATGGTAAAGATCCATGTGCATGTCCAACGTTCAAGTTACTTATGCCTCACATAAATTTCAATTTATTTTTCTGTTGCTTTCTCATCTTTTCCTTCCCTACCACCCAAGTAAATTATGATCTTTTTTTGGTGAAATACGTACTTTAGAGTTTTTTTTTTCCAAGATAAAAATTAGATTATAGTTTTTAAGATAGCTAGGGCACATTTTTTTTCTTGGGAAAAAACACGGTAATCTTTAAACAGACTAAACATCTGGTTTTGATCCTAGTGTTAGTCCATGGGATGGCTTGACACTTCAAATAAGGGAAGTCATAGCTTTCATTTTAGAAATACACAGGATGGCTACTCTTGGCTCCCTTCTTCCCTCAGTCTGATTGTTTAATATTAAGTTGCAATGGCATTGATTGGTTCTGTGTTTTATGCTGAACTTGCTGCCGATGAGCAGATAAGGAATTAGGCATACATAGAATTAGTACGTGAATGCAAAAAACGGGGTGTAGATTTAGATGAAACAACCAACCCCCTTTTCAAATATGGAAATGCATAAATTTTACAATACTATAACATGTTGTTTTCTTCTGGTACATTCAACAATACTATCATACTATGAATGAATCTTCTTCTGGCAATGGAAAGTATTTAGGAGAGCCAATGGTGAAGTAAGACAGTGATATTCCTTGGTTCTTTACCATCTGAAGTGACTTGTACAGCATGATTGTTCTCATATGGTTTTATTTTAAGGATCCCATCCTCAGGAACCCTGTAGATTTGCTTTTAGGTAATATTCTATGCTCTGAATCTTTTCTCAGCCTTACTATCCATGACAAGGATGGATGGATGCTCACTGACCTGAAATAGGTTAGTGTCGCCTTCCCTTATACATCTGTTCCCAGTCAAATACAACTAGCTAGCTTGCCAGAAAAATAATTATCATGAATATAGTATTTCACCTTTAATAATAGATTTTTTTTAAAGAATTAATTTCTTATCTTCAAAGAAACTTTGCTAAAATAATGAATTAGCAGACATTTTAGGGGATGTCAGGCTAATTGAACCCAACTTTTCATAACGCCCCAGAATTCTCCACGGGGTCTTTTGACTGGAAGCAGGCAGGTTTCTAGTGTTCTTTGGGATGCTTTGAGTAAGGTCAAAGTGACTTTTGAATCTTCACTTCTTTTCTGTTGAGAAAAAAAATCCTATTCCATTGAACAATCTTAATGAAAGCTTTAAAGAGAAATGTAGATTTGAAATGAGGATGAGTCTTTATTTAAAGAATGTTTTAACCCAAAACACGAAGATTAAATAGTGTTCTCCATATGTGTAGCAGTCCACATGAGAAAAATCTCTCTCTCTCTCTCTCTCTCTCTCTCTCTCTCTCTTTCTCTCTCTCGACCTAGGTCTATGTAATTCAGCAGTTTATAAAACAGCAGTTTTCTCCAGTAAATGTTGGTTCTGGGTGAAGCTGAAAAAAATTGTTGAAAATCTTTTATGAAGTTTGTATTTAGAGAATTTGAATCTCTGACTTACAGGGTATCTACCTAGCTTTTTTGAAATTTTTGTGTTTCTGAAAATATAATTTGTCTATCATGGACCTGAATTTGTATAAAAATGAATTTCTAAGAATTTAAGAAAATCACTCTTTAAACATAAAATGTATTTCTTAAGTTATATATTCATATAATGCTTAATTGTTTTATTTGGTATTAAGAAACTACATAATCAAAATATTAAACTATTTTTGGTTTGTTTATTCATTTCCAGTTGTCAAAATAAGTGTAATTGGAAACAGCTGCCTTCGTATTACTTTTGACAACTCTTCATATTCAATCTAAAATGAATATTAAGAAAATGGGTCTTATATAATTATGATTTTTTTCCTAGATTATATATTCAGATTGCTATTCTGTAAATTAGAAAATAATTAAAAGAGAAACTGATTATTTTCAAACTAGTACCACATTTTATGGAAAGACATTTTCTGTGGCTTCTTTATTCTTGTAAATTGGTTAACCTCGTTTGGCTACTTTGCACATATTAACAGATTTCACTATTCTTTGGTATATTAAAATGTGGCAAAAGACACAAGAGTGTTTTTCAGTTCTTTTAATCTTGTTTCCAAGTTACACTTACACTTTTTTTTTCATTTCCAAAATACCTTAATAGTGTTATTTATTATTAGGAAGAGATATAAAATTTTTCTATACCTAAGTACATAAATACATTTATTTTTAACATTTTAGTATTTTCTAAACGAGGTCTTGGTTAAATTTAGAAATTGGAAATCTATTGGAAATATTTTCTTAAAAATAACAACTTTACATAAGGCTCAGCATTATTAGATAAGTTTATATTTTAAATATATCCCTTCAGCACTTCTAATTTCTTTTAGGAATTTCAAAAGATATGTTGTATTCTTTTTCTTCTTATAGCAGGGAGTCTGGCCATCATCAGAAGAAAGACAATCAAGGGTCATTAACATACATTTAAAATAGGGGACCAGGTTATTTCACTGCTTATGCTAGGATGCCATTTCTGCACATGTATTACAAAGAAGGAATTGGGCTCCAAAGGACTTTGATTTTACATGGCAATATTACATGGAGTAATGATACTGGCCTATGAATTGGTGGGTCTGTATTCCCTATTTTGCTTTTCAGAAAAGCCATTTCTCTTTCTCTAGGTCTCATTTTTTCATCCCAAATATACTGATAAGGATGAATTTGATAACTTCCCTATTATTACCCTCCCTGATGTTTTCAAATATTTGGAATAAAACCTACAACTAAGTCCCTATCATATTTCCCATTCTGGTTTTATTCAAGTCATTTTTTTTTCTTCACAATCTACCTTTTTAATTTTTTAATTTATTTAAGAGAAAAAAGGCACATAAAAGAAAAACAAAAAAGCAAAAGAGACAAACAAACAACAACAAACCCAAAACAATAACAGTATAGATTTTCAAAACACGATGATAGGAATTTAACAATAGTTGTAATATTGCATATTGTTACCTTCAAAAGGGTAAAGGTTGCTTGGATTACTAGACATAGACATGTAAAATTGATCTAATTATATGAGTATTAACTATTCTTTTCCAAGAACTAATACAATTAGTAGTATAGTCATCTTAGCTATCATATATATATATATTTTTTTTCCTTTTCCCTTCCTTCTTTCCTCTTTTTCCCTATCCCAGTTACTTTTCCTCTTTAAGCAGTTTCTTACCCTTATGCAATATTTATTTTAGATTATGGATCATATTTGCTCTTTCAGTTTCTTATACTAGGGAGACAGTACAGTATTTACACATGCGAGTTTGATTTATTTCCTTATGAGTATGGTCTCAACTTGTGTCCATTTACTTATAAAAGCCTTGATGCAATCTTTCTTTATAGCTGAGTAGTACTCCATTGTATAAAAATACCACATTTTTTATCCATTCCTCACTTGATGGGCATTTGGGTTGTTTGTAAGATTTGGCTATTACAAATCGTGCTGCTATAAACATAGGTGCACATATATCACTGTGGTGTGATGTTTTCGGTTCTTCTGGGAAAATGCCAGGAAGTGGGAGAGCTGGGTCAAATGGAAACTCTGATCCTAGCTTTTTGAGGAATTTCCACACTGATTTCCACAGTAGCTTCACCAGCCTACACTCCCACTAACAGTGGAGAAGAGTTCCTTTTTCCTCACAGGCCCTCCAGCATTTGTTATTGGTTTATTTCTTGATCTTGGCCATTCTTTCTGGAGTAAGATGCAGTCTTAGTGTTGTTTTAATTTGCATTTCTTGAATGACCATTGATGTCGAACTTTTTTTGTATATTTATTTGCCATTTGTATTTCTTCATCTGAGAAGTGTGTATTCATCTCAGATGCTCATTTTTGGATTGGGCCTTTGAATCTTGGGGGTCTGATTTTTTAAAATTCTTTAAATGTTCTAGATAGAAGTCCTTTGAGGGACAGTTGGCTAAGATATTTTCCTAATTCATGGGTTTTCTTTTCACTCTGTTGGAGATTTCTTTTGACGTGCAAAAACTTTTTAATAAGACAAGATCCCAGTTGTTGATTCTGGGAAGTATTTCCCATGCAGTTTGATTTTTGTTCATGAACTCTCTGCCTACCCTTATGTCTTCAAGGTTTCTACCTATTTTGTCTTCCAGTAGATTTAGTGTTTCTGTTTTAATATTCAGATCTTTGATCCATTTTGACTTTAGTTTAGTGCATGGTGATAGACATGGGTCTAGTTTTAGTTTTTGGCATATGGAAAGTCAGTTTTTCCAGCCTCACTTATTAAAGTGGTTATCTTTCTTCCAGTGAACATGTTTGTCCACTTTGTCCAAGACGAGGTGACTGAGTGTGTTTGTTGTTGTGGCTGTATCTTCTAACTTATTCCATTGATCTTCAGATCTGTTTTTATCCCAGTACCATGCTGATTTTATCACAGTAGCTTTCTAGTATAATTTCAAGTCAGAGATTGTGATGCCTCCTGCCTTGCCTTTGTTGCCCAGAATTGTCTTTGCTATTCTATGTCTCTTCTGGTTCCAGATGAATTTTAGGAATGATTTCTCTAGATCTGTGAGGTATGCAAATGGTACTTTGATACCATTTGGAATTGCATTAAATCTGTATAATAATTTTGAGAGAATGGCCATTTTCACAATATTGGTTCTCCTTATCCATGAACAGGGAATATCTTTCCATTTTCTGAAAATCCTCTTTGATTTCCTTTTCAGAGTAATGTAGTTTTCAATGTATAGATCTTTTACTTTCTTTGTCAGTTTCCTAAGTATTTCATTTTTTTGGATGCTATAGTAAAGGGTGTGGTTTTCCTTATTTCTCTCTCAGTTAGTTTTTGGTTTGTGTACAGGAATGCTATTGATTTTTGAGTGTTGACTTTGTATCCAGCTATATTACTGAATTTGGTTATTACATCTAGAATTCTTTCTGTGGAGTTTTGGGGGTCTTCTTTGTACAGTATCATATCATCTGCAAATAATGATAATTTAACTTCTTCCTTTTATGTCCTTATTCCATTCCTTTCTCTTGTCTAATTGCTCTGGCTAATGTTTCCAGAACTATATTGAATAGGAGTGTTGATAATGGACATCCTGGTCTTGCTCCTGATTTTAGGTTGAAAGTTTTCAGTTTTTGTCCATTTAGTATGATGTTGGCTGTTGGTTTATCATATTTGGCTTTTATCAGATTGAGGTAAAACCATCTATTCTGATTTTCTATAGGGTTTTATCATGAATGAGTGTTGGATTTTGTCAAAAGCTTTTTTGGCATCTATTGAGATAATCATGTGATTCTTGTCTTTGGCTCTGTTGGTATAGTGTATTACATTTATTGATTTGCATATGTTGAACCATGCCTGCATTCCTGGGATGAATCCCACTTGGTCATGGTGTATAAACTTCTTGAAGATTTGTTGCATTCTATTTGCCAGTATTTTATTGAGGATTTTTGCATTGATGTTCATTAGATTGGCCTGTAATTCTCTTTTTTGGTTGGGTCTATCTCTGGTTTTGGTATTAGGCTAATACTTGCTTCCAGGAATGAGTTAGGGAGACTTGCTTCCCTTTCAATTTCATTGAAGAGTTTGAGGAGTGTTGGCATTAAGTCTTCCCTACATTTCTTGTAGAATTCAGCAGTGAATCCATCAGGAACTGGGTTTTTCTTTGTTGGTAAGGCGCTAATTACATTTTCGATTTCATTAGCTATAATTGGGTTATTCAGCAGTTTTACATCTTCTTGATCCAGCTTTGGTAATTAGTATGTTTCTAGGAATCCATCCATTTGTCCTGTGTTATTGAACCTATGAAAGTAAAGATTTTCAAAGTAGGTATTGATGACCTGCTGTATTTCCACAGGATCTGTAGTTTCTTATTGCATGGATTTGGGTTCTTTTCTTTCCTCTTTTTGATAAGGTTGGCTAGCGGTTTATCAATTTTATTTATTCTTTCAAAGAGTCAACTCTTTGATTCATTAATTCTTTGTATTGTTTTCTTAGTTTCAATTGCATTAATTTATGCTTTCATCTTTGTAATTTTCTCTCTTCTTTGGGCTTTGGGCTTGACTTGCTCTTCTTTTTCTAGAAGTTGGAGGTGCAGCATTAGGTTGTTTATTTGTGTTTGTTCCATTTTCCTGATGCAAGAGTTCACCGCTATAAATTTCCCTCTGAGGACTGCTTTCATCATGTCCCACTGGTTCCAGTAAGTTGTATTTGCATTTTTGTTCACTTGTAGATATTGTTTAATTTCTTCTGTGGCCTATTGGTTGTTTAGGAGTATGTTATTTAATTTCCATGTGTTTATGGGGTTTTTGTGGTTTTTTTTGTCATTAATTTCCAATTTTATTGTGCTATGATCAGATAATATGCATGGGATTATTCCACTTCCTTTGCATTTACTTAAACATGTTCTGTGGGATAGTATATGATCTATTTTAGAGAATGACCCATGTGCAGCTGAGAAGAATGTATTCTGATGTTGTTGGGTGGAATACTCTGTACACATCTACCAAATCCACTTGTTCACAAGTTTGATTCAGTTCTGTTATTTCTTTGCTGATTTTTTTGGTTGATCTGTCTCTTCGTGACAATGCAGTGTTAAGGTCTCCCATTATAACTGTATTATTGCTTATTTGATTTTTCATGTCCATTAAGATTTGTCTTACATAGTTGCATGCTCCCATATTTGGTGCATGCATATTTATGATTGTAATCTCTTCCTTTTCAAGTTTTCCCTAACAAGTAGGTCGTTAACATACCTTCTTCGTCTCTTTTTGACTATTTTTGCTTTGAAGTTCACATTGTCTGCAAATTACCACTATTTTTTTCTGGTTTTGTGTTGCATGGAGTATTGTTTTCCATCCTTTGACTTTTAGTCTATGAATTTCCTTTTGGGTTAAATGTTTCTTGTATACAGCATATTGTTGGATTTTGTTTCTTAATCCACTCTGCCAGTCTGTTTCTTTTTATTGGTGAGTTAAGACCATTTACATTGATGGCTATTACTGATGTGTACTGACTTATCCCTGTAATGTTATCTTTCTGTTGTTGGTTTTCTACTTTTTCTGTTGAATTGTTTGCCCTGCTTAGTGGTTTCCTTTTCCTGTTGTTCTTGGAATTGTAGTTATCTTTATCTCTTCTTAAGTATCTTTCAGTATTCTTTGTAGTGTTGGTTTGGTGGTCATGAATTTCTTTTGTTGTTGTTTGTCATGAAAATATCTTATTTCTCCATCAATTTTCAAAGATAGTTTTGCAGGGTACATCAATCTGGGTTGAAAGTTATTTTCTTTCAGGACTTGAAATACTTCAATCCAAGCTCTTCTTGACTTGAAGGTTTGTGTTGAGAAGTCTGCCATGATTCTGATAGGCTTTCCTTCATCAGTGATCTGTTTCTTTTCTCTGACAGTTTTTAGTATTCTGTCCTTGTGCTGAATTTCTGATACCCTAATTATTATACATCTGCGTGAAGGTTTATTTTGGTTATGGCTAATTGGGGTGCTATATGCCTCACTTATCTGTATATCAGATTCTTTTCCCATGTTTGGAAAATTTTCTGCTATTATTTCTGTAAATAGTCTTTGTACATCATTTGTGTTCACCCCTGCTTTTTTGTTGACACCTACCAGTCTTATATTGTTTCTCTTTACATCATCTTGCAGCTGTTGAATTGTTGTTTCCTGGTTCCTTGTTATTTTTAAGAGATCTTTTCTTTTGTGATCATAAGGTTCCATCCTGCCTTCAAGGTCTGAGAGTCTATCTTCAGCTTCATTCAAGTGGTTTTTCCAGCTTTCAATGGAATTTTTAATTTTCTGAGTATCCCTTTGAATCTGTTTCATTCATTCTAATTCTTTCTTATATTGTTCATTCAAGGTCATCATTTTCTTTTTTTTTTTTT
>RJWT010012426.1:0-22460 GCA_004365215.1 Cuniculus paca
GGATGCTTAGACTAGGTGTTATTCCCTACCTTGTGTGAGCTCTGGGGTACTTCTTAAATCCTTTCATGTGGTTCTTCCCCGGGCTCTGGTAGTTTCCTCACACTTGTGCTGAAGGGTATTCAGCAGAGGGGCAGGGTTTATGCATACTTGAAGTTTGTTCTTCGTGCGTCACTGCCTCTGGAGTTCTGTCCTGCAAACTCTAGCTTCTCTGACTACTTTGAATTCCCAGCTCCACCTCCTAAACTCAGAGACTGCCAGCCATGCCCACATTTCTCCCCCTTGTTCTTCAGCCTGGGGCAATGGTACAGTTCACCTCTGTTGTTTTCTTGTCATTTCTCAGGAACTGTGTGCTTCATTACCTGAAACCCAATGTCTAAAACTGTTGCTTCCTCTAATTTGTCCAGTTTTTTACTTGTTTCAGGCAGGAGAGTAACTTTGGTCCCAGTTACTTCATGGGGCCTCAAGTAGAGGTGCGCAGTGGGTCTTGGGATTGAGTTTCACTTCAGGTCATCCACTCAATAAAATACTATTAACTTGCCTCCTGGCTACTTGGCACTAAGCTAAGCACTGTCATTTTGGTCTGGAGATCTTGTTTTGGTGTTTCACAAAATCTTAAAGTGCAGTTATGTTTCCTGTAATGACAATTTACTTTCTGAGAAATACATCGTCAACTGTTCTGTTGTTATGCGAACATCACAGTGTGTATTTACACAGACTAAGATGATTATATCACTGGGTGATATGGTCTTAACGGGACTGCTGTGGTATAGGTAGACCATGGTATTTGGTTGTGACTGTATTAGGCACTAAGTTCAGGGTTATAAGACTAGGTAGCACCTCATCCCTGGAGCCAGGTTTCTCAAGGTGGACAGGTGACTCTCATCAGAGTCTCTTCGTGCGCGCGTGTGTGTATGTTGAAAACACAGCTTCATCATTCCTGGGCAAGAGCTAGTGAATCAGATTTCAGGGGATGGCCACCTTGCAATTTGTATGTACTGCAGCCATCTAAGTAGAAAGGGGAAGAAAGAACAATTGACAAAGTAGTACTGATGTCAAATGGTGCTTTATAATTGATATTTTCCGAAACCTCTTCCCACTTAGTACTCCCACTAAAGGTCTTACTATGATGCCATAGACACGAAGCTGAGGCCAGATTAGATTAAATGTCTTGCCAGTTTGAGACAAGAAGTAGAACTAAAACTCCGATTTTCCTGTAGTCAGTCCTCATTCTGCTGTGCACTGCCACTTCCTACGTTGGTGTCTTCTTGTGAAGAAATAAGAGAATCATCAGGAGTTACTGTTCTTGCAAGGTCATGCTTTTTTTTTTTTTTTTTTAAGAGTTAGGTTATATCTTGTATTAGGATTGGTTGGCTCTGAGTGACAGCAAACGCAAACTAGTGGTGGATTTAAATAAGATGGAAGTTTATTATTCTCCACATAAGTCTAGAGCTGGTGTGACAGTAGGGCCGGGAATGGAGATGCCTTCTGTTCTGTTCCTCTGCTGCGCGTAGCTGTGGTTCACAATCTGGATAGAATCAGTGTCCTGGACAGCTTTGGGAGGATGGGTGAGTATTCCCGGGGTCCCAGGCTGGAACTCAGAGGCCTTTCTAAAGACTGTCCTCTGGTTTGGGGTGGCTTGCTGGAAGCTGGGTTCCCCAGTATGGTGGTGTGCTGAAGGAACCTTTAGCAGGTGTGTGGTAATTAGGCCATGGCGGCATTGCCATCAGAAGGGATTAATTCATGAGAACTAAAGTGAGGCCACCCCACATGCATGGTGCCTTCAGCTTTCTTTCTGCTTCATCACTGTGTTATAACATGGCTGGGAGATGGACGTCTCACCGGAGGCCAAGCCCATAGGGTCACTGACCTCGGACGTTCAGCCTCCAAAACTGTGAGCTAAATAAATATCTTTTTAAAGAACCCCTACTTGGGAATTGTTATAGCAATGGAAAATACACTGATAGAAACAATAGAAACAACTACTGTTTAGTGCGTGATTACTGTCTGTTAATATCTAGAATAGTGCTTGACAGATGCACCCAAAATATTGAATCACTTGAAGCCAGGCATTTAGTTGAGCAACTGAATTCACATCTCATTTACTCTTTCCAATAACCCTATAAGGTAGTTATTACTATTTTTATTTTACAGGTGAGGAAATTAAGTGTATTTCTAAATGACAAAACTAAGCGTAAGGTCGTGAGTTCAATCCCCGGTGCCGCAAAAAAAAAAAAAAAATAAATAAATAAATAAATAAATAAATAAATGACAAAACTGAGATTTGAAAATCCTAGGTCA
Organism: Cuniculus paca; assembly: GCA_004365215.1. NCBI lineage: Eukaryota > Metazoa > Chordata > Mammalia > Rodentia > Cuniculidae > Cuniculus > Cuniculus paca. The sequence goes on from RJWT010012426.1 coordinate 2,299, forward strand.
GATTCCAGATAGCATCTTCCATAAGGCGGTAGCCATCAGTACCATTCACCAAATATAATAAGATTGCATATCCTGGGCCCCTGATTTTAAGTGTGCCATGGGCCTGGTTTTGACCCATGAAATGTGAGCAGGACTGACAGATGTTATGAGCAGAAGCTTTAGGAGCCAGGGCATGATTCATCTTATTCTTTGCCCGTGGCGCAGTGCTGCAGATAAGGTCCCATGGCAAGGATGTAGGAGTGCAAATCAGAATGCAAAGACAGGCCCAGTGTGAGGATGGGTGGATGTGTACGCGAGAGGTAAGCCTGGGTTTGGGGGCTGTTCATTTCTGCAGCATCTTCTGTCCTATACCTGACCAATAGACGTGGAGGTGTCTTCATATTTGTAGTTATGTTTCATTGGATCTCATGCCATCCGCATTGTAGATTGCATAAGCTTTTGAGGAAGAACTTTGTAACCAATGTTCTAACATTTTTTTTCTATGACGAAGTCATTACTTGTTCCAAAGCTCCAGTTTATAAATACATATTTCTACCTCAGGGGTCAAACTCCGTTCTCTTCCTTCAAAAACAAAAGCTTCATTTTATTGTGTAATACATAGTTTTCATGGAGGCCATGGCATATTTATATAACATGATTTAAGGACAGATCTGAAGACGCTTTTCAGCTTAGTGGCTTAAGGAGTCTGAAGAAGATAGTTTAAAAGGAATTTAAAAGGTCATTCATTTTTAATATTTCCCACCTACCGTGTGCTGGACACTACCAGGCTCTGTTTCGACAGACATGGTTGAGGGAACAGTACTGAGACAGTTGCTTAAGCAAGCTCAGGGACTTGGCCATGTGGAAAATGGGAGGCTTCTTTCACAACCAGTGCCAACGCGGTGTCTGAGAAATACATTATCTGTCTTAGAAAGTAGAAAGTTCTTCCTCAACATTAGCTGTTAGGAGCCTCCATGGGCTTCTGAAGTCACAGAAGAGGGCCCAGAGGTGCGTGTGAGAAACACGGAGAGCTGGGGTCACTGCTGTGGCAATGCCAATGGGAAGGACTGCTTCCTGGTCTTGGTGGTGATTTCTGCAGGATTTATTAGTCCAGGAAATATTTAAGGAGATTCAACATACTGGAGAAGCGTTAGAGAAAGAATATTAACTAGAGGGACTTGGACTGGCTGTTTCAGAGACTAAAAAACTTGCTCCTTGGCTAAGTGAAGGTGTTTTGAGTAGATATATATTCTAGGTCAGTGATGGTGAACCTTTTAGAACCTTCAGTGACATAAACAGCCCGCCATGGCGTGAGTCCCATGGGTTTGTCACCACTGTGAGTTAACTCTAGTAGCCAGGTTTAAAAGGACTGAATTCTTTTGTGATCTGTAATCTAGGTAGGGATATGAGGTAAAAGAAGGGCTATCATGTCTTATGCTTTGGTATACGTGAAATCACTTTTCTACTTTCTAAAACAAAAATTCACCATTATGTCATTACTTTTGGGGACAGAGAGGAGACATTCTTGCTCTTATTGTTTTTATTCTTGTTACTGTTAACACTACATTTCTTGTGAGAAGTTTTACAGTTTGGTAACTAGTATGTGGCAGGACCATGTTCATTAGCATAATATACTCTACAAGTCTTGAAATAATTTATGAGACTCTAGGATAGAGAGTTGGGAGGCATTTGATAGACTACTTAGCAGTCTTGCACATTTTTCATATTTTATAATCCATAAATCAGCAGTTAGGGCTAATATGTAAAGCTGTAACCCTTTTTGAAGGATCTTAAAAGCAAAAAACAAAACCCTTAAGTACATAATTTAATTCATAACAATCTGAAAAATAGTGTAGTTTAGCTTTTCTTGTAGTGTAATTTAGGATAAGTATTTTTGAAATACTTTTCTATAGCATTTTCGTATAATTCTTCTGACTTTCTACTTCATTTTAGATATATAATGCAGATTTGCATAAATACATTTGTATAAATTATGAGAAGCTTCTGTTTAATCAACATAGGCCGTGTTCTGTCTGGTGTTTTAACTATAAACTTGAGATAGACTCCAAATAAATCTGAATGTGTGCTGCTGTGTTGATGGCAAAACACTATGGTAAATGGGTCAAATTGATGTAAATCTTAAACTATCTTTAGATTGGTGACTGAAATAAACATGTGAGCATGATTCTTGTTCTCTGACAGCTTACAGTTACTACCTTTTCCTACTATGACTTTGGCCATTAGAGAGACATTTTTCTTTGAACTTTTCTGTGTTGTGTTAATGTGAACATTCCAGTAAAATGCTAAATTATCATTCATTAAAAGTACTTTCCAAGAGCCAGAAATAAGCAATGTTTTTTTCCCTTGGATACCTGGATTATGTTAGGTATTATGCTGTTGGAATTTCTGCATAGAATTAGTACATTACATTCAAATCCTAAGTGTAGTGTCTTTGTTTTCCTTAACCTTGATTTTTACTTAGGGATAAGAACATGAAGCTTCTTACTTTACTCTAAAGAATCTCGAGCATAATCAAAGGTAGAGCAAATAATATAATAGAAATTGTGTGTGTGTGTGTGTGTGTGTGTGTGTGTGTGTGTAGCATAGTGATAGAGCACTTACCTAGCATTTGGGAGTCCCTGGGTTCAATATAAAACCCAGGACTATAAAAAAAATTACCTCCTCATTGTTTACTTTGAGGTAAATACCAAATCTTACATAATCAGTAATTATTTCAGTTCCTATCCCTGAAAGAAAAGGACTTAAAAACATAACCCTAATCCCCTAAAAACGAATGGTTCTTCAACATTATGGAATAGTCTGTCAGTACTCAGGTTTCAGATGGTCTCTCGTAAACATCGTGCTTCTCTTCAACAGGACCACACATTGTGATTGATTGGTGGAGTTTTTAATAATTAGGTCTCCTGTCTGCATGTTTCATCAAGTTCAGGTTGATTTCTTTGGGGGAGGATTACTTACTAGGTGGTTTGGTTTTTTTTCTGTTAGGAGGCATATAATATCTCTTTAGGAAAATGTAGCTATCAATGTGCAATATGGGTCTTCATTATCTGCAATATTTCTCTAAAAAAACTTTCTCATATCTTGGATACCATAGGTTATCCAGTAGTTGAATTGTATAGGACAGTTAGGATAAATTCTTGGTTGTTTCCTTTATTAACCACTTTTAAAAAATGAATTAGTTCTCTAGAATACTCTAACATTGAAGTAGGACATTTTTGTTTTTAACTGGACGCTTTTAAGATCTTTCTCTCTGCTTGGAATTTAGGAATTTCACCAGAGTATGCCTAGTTGTTGATTTTTCTTCCACCCCATTAATGACTGGAACTTGACCCCTTCTCGTCTTCATTTAGTCTCATGCCTTTCTGCACTTGTGGGATATTTTCTTGTATTATTAGTTTAATCAGTGCCTTTCTTCAGTCTGTTTTCCTCCATCCCCTTTAACCCCTGCCATTAACATTTGTTCTTCTGGATCTGAATCTCCATTCCTTGTATTTTACAGTGTAATGCATGCATTCTTCTTCTTTGTAGTTTTATTCAGCAGTTCTAAATATTTCTCCTATTTGATCTTTCAGACCATTAATTTGCTCTCAACAGTGTCTATCCAAATCTTCAATTAAGCTATTGAATTTTTATATTTATAAAACAACATTTTAGCTCTGTTTTGATTCAACTGTTGATCTCCTGCAGCAAGTTTGTTCTTGGCACATGCCCGTTCTGAGTTTCCTGGTTGTTCTTCATTGCCTTTGCCTGTTGGGTATGCAGTTACTCTCCTTTTCTAACTTACTTGAGTCTTTTCACCCTGGGCCTCAAAATCTGTCAGGGGACACTTCTAAGTGCTAAGTGTTGGGAGATGCACAGCATTGTCCTTTGGTTTTCCTGCAGAGCCTTTCCTAGTAAGGGCTTGCTGAAGTTGTCCAGATGCTTTGTGACTCCTTGGAGATTGAGAGACCAGTAGGAGCTTCAAAATACACAGTTTGGTGCTGCCTCTCTGAGGTCCACCAATTTCAGGGGTAAGGCTCTTCAAAGAACGGTACCCTTGTCCTTGCCCTGGGACTCTCTTCTGCTAGAGAGGGAACTCTTTACCTGAGACCTCTGCCCACCATATAGGTCTGCTTGGATTGGATTAGGGAAGGGAAGACTGCAGGGTTGTAGTAAAGCTACCATTTTTCCTAAAGCACTTAGAAATTTGTAAATTAGACCTTGTTAAACTGTAGGAGCTCTCTATTTAGATCCCTTCAATGAGGGGATGTAAGTCTGGAGCCCTCTGCCCCCAGGTAACTGGTTAACCCTCTCATAGCTTTGGGTCTTTGTTTACCTTTTCAGTGATACCCTCACCCCCAGCCATTTGTATTTTATTTTGAGACAAAGTCTCAAGTTGCCTGGTCTGACCTCAAATTTGTAATCCTCCTGCCTCCCACCTTTAGCTGTGCTTAAAGGTGTGCAACACTGTATCTAGCTAGCTTCAAGATTACTCTTTTGAGATGTGAATGACTTTGGGTCTGTAGGTCACTGAGTGGTGTTGACTTTTTAACGATAATAATTCTTCCAGTGCACAGGGATGGAATATCATTGCGTTTATTTGTGTCATCTTCACCTTCTTTCACTATTTTATAGCTTTCAGTGTAGAAGTGTCTCACTTTCTTGGTTAAATTTATTCCTTCCATAATAGTTTTTTTTTTTTTATAGCTATGGTACTTGTTTTCTTGGTTTCTTTTTTAGATAATTTGTTATTACTGTATAGATATCTTACTAATTTTTGTATGTTGATTTTTGTATCCTGCAACTTTATTGAATTTATTGATCCAGTAGTTTTTTAATGGAGTCAAAATTTGTTGAAACTTGTTCTGGAGTCCAGAATATAGTTTGTCTTGGTGAATGCTTTGTGTATACTTGAGAAGAATGTGTTTTACACTGGTGTTGGTATTGGGTAGAGTGGTGTATAAATGTCAGTAAGTTCATGTTAGCTGGTAATTTCTCCCAAACTTCTTTGTACTTGATAGTTTCTATGTACTTGTTCTGTCAGTTATTGAGAAGGGTATAGAAATATGACTAAATGTAGACTTGTTTCTCCTTATAGTTCTATCAGGAACTGCTTCATGTATTTTTAAGCTATTGCTGGAAGCATCAATATTTAGGGTGCTTCTGTTTCTGTTTTTTTTTGGTGGTGTTGTTTTTTCTCTTTTTGAGATAGGGTCTTGCTATGCAGTTCAGGCTGGCCTTGAGCTCACTTTGTAACCCAGGCTGGTCTCAAACTCAACGATCCTCCTGCCTCAGCCTCCCGAGTACTGGGATTACAGGCGTGAGCCACCAGGCCCGGCCACGGGTGCTTTTGTTTCTTAAGTGACCTGATTGTCATTTTGAAATGACATTCTCTTTACCTTTTGCTATCCTTATCTGACATTGATAGAACCACTCCAGCTTGCTTTAAACCACCATTTGCATGATGCATATTCTCCATCTTATGTTTTTATATTTAAAGTACATTTCATTTCATTTCTTTCCATTTCTTTTTTTGGTACCAGAAATTGAACTCAGGACCTCACGCTTGCCAGGCAGGCGCTGTGCCACTGAGCGGTATCCCTGGCCCTAAAGTATATTTCTTATAGGCAGCATATAGTTGTGTCTTGTCTTTGTATCCAATCTGACAACCTCTGCTTTTAATTGGAGTGTTTAAGCTATTTGTATTTATTGTGGTTATTGATATAGTGAAATTTAAGTTAATCATTTTGTTTTTGTGTATTTGTCTGGTCTGTTCTTTGTTCTCTTTTGGATTTTCTGCCTTCTTTTGAATTAATTATGTTCTGTTTATAATCTCACTTGTCAGTGGTATTTTAAAGATATTTGTATGTAATTACTATTTCCACTGTTTATTCTGTTACAGAGATCTCACTTTTCATCTGATACTATTTTCTTTCTGCCTGTAGGACTTTAATTTTTTTTAGTGCATATTTTCTAGTGATTCTTTCTGAAAACATCTTTGTTTCCTTTGAAAAGCTTGCTTTTTAATCTGGTGCTATTCACTAATCCAGTCAAGAAATCCTGCATACCTATTATGTGATAGGCACTATCCTATACATTTGTAGTGACCAAAACAGGAAGAAAAAAAAAAGTCTATCTTCATGGAGATTAAATCCTGCTCAGGTTAGACAGATAGCAAATAAGTAAATACAGTGAAAAAATGCAGTAAGAGGTATGGAGGAAAAATAAAACTGAAGGAGGAGTAGCAGAAGTCTGGTCTGGTGATGGGGAGTTCTCAGCTGGCTGGTTAGGAAAGGCGTTATCTGAGCAGATGACACTGAAAACCTAAAGGAGATGCAGTGATGACTCCTGTGGATGTCTGGAGAGGAGATTCCAGCTATCCAGCCGTGGTAAAGCCCTGGGGTTTACAGTCGTAAATATGCCTGCTGGTGCAGGCAGCAGGGAGGAGGCCAGTGTGCTTGGGGGAGAGCAGGAAGGCAGAGGGGGTTACATCATGGAGCACCCCAGAGTTTGGGAATGTGCTGGAAAGCCCCTGCAGGGCTTTGAGCTGAACATGATGTGATCTGACTTTCAAGTTTCAGAAGGATCACTCTGGCTGCTCTACTGCAAATACAGTAAACTGTGTTGGAGAAGAGAAGAGCAGAATTGGGGAAGCTAGTCGGGAGAGTATTATAATAATCAGCAGTTATGATAACTCAGACTAGACCTATCAGAAGTGTTGGATTTTGGATATTTTGATGATGGATGTGTAGGATTTGATGGATGGGCTGGATAGGGTATGAGAAAAGGAGAAATGATTGGCTCATGATCTGGGTCTAAAGAAATAGAAGGACAGAATTACTTTCAGAGATGGAAGAATCGTGGGAGTCAGATGCTTAAAGCAGCCTAGTGCATGGAAGATGCTTTGTAAGTATTGAGTGGATAAATGAATAAGAAGGTTAGGTAGGAGTTCAAGGTTGGGACTGTTAATTTTGAGATGACTATTAGACCTTCACATGGAGATGTTGACTGTGAATTAGGAGTGATGATTTGGAGAGTAGGAAGAGAGAAGTCTAAAGTAGAACTTCCCTTGAAGTCCTTGGTCACCATTTGAAAAAAATTATAAAAATGTTTTGAGAAGAATTGGCATCTTTGTAATAAGTGTGGCCATCCAGAAAGAGACATTTATGAGAATGTTTACAGTAGTGTTGTTTGTAGTAGACCTACACTGGGAAAAATACCAATAAGAAGAAAAAATGTGGTATGGTTATAGAAAGGCATTGTATGAAAACAAAAATCCGTATGTGCAATATTGATGAAGCCAAATGTAAAATTCTTTCTATGTGATTTCATTTATGTAAACAAAACAACAGTGTTTTGTTCGAAGTCAGGATGGAGATTATTTTAGGGGAAGAAGAAGCAGGTAAGTGATTGAAGACAGCACAAGGGGCCGTCTGGAAGTCTGGTAATACTCTGTTCCTTCACCCAGTAGTCACGATATGTTTGCCTGGTCGTCATTCATTTTGCTATATACATTTATGTGTTGGATACTTTTTGATATACATGTCATATTTCTTTTAAAAAGTTAAACTGTCATGTTAACATATTGTCTTCCAAAGAATTTGTTGTCGTGACCCTAGTTTTGAAAGCTTTGCTTGACTCCTATCTGTCCTGGTTCTATGTGGCCATGAAACATATGAGATAATCCATATAGGCTGTGGTGGGAAGAATGTTGTCTTAAGTTCCCAGAACCAGCAAAGAGGCAAAATAACTGCTATCAAAGGGGTTTGTGCAGAGCTTAGCACGCTCCCTTTGACACCTCAAATGTTTGCCCTTTAAGTTTGGGATTTAAAATGAACTAGAGGCTGGGGGTTTAGCTCAGTGGCATAAGCACCTACCTGGCAAGCATGAGGTTGTGAGTTCAATCCCTGGTACCAAAAAACAAAACAAAACAAAAAACTAGAACTCAGTAGGACATTAATGACTTTAAATATAGTATTAAAGCTCCAAACTTCACATATGAAACTGTAAGATAGAGCGTTATATCTCAATGGAATATAGGGCCTTATAAAAATATACCTAAGTTCTTAGCTGTGTGTTAATTACTTTGAACTTTGGGCATTAAGGTATATTATAATTTATCACATTATTTGTAAGGGATGTATACCTTATGCTTATTAGTGGTATTAAAGCCACCCACACAGTAGTCACTTAAGACCCAGTCTCACTCTTGACGCGTACATTGATCCTGCCCTCCCTGCAACTTAATTGCCCCAGTTGCTCACCACAGCTCAATAGATTGAACTATAGACCAAATCTAACAAGATCAGATACAAAGGGGGTAAATCCAAGGTCTTACATTTAGGTTTAAGATAAAGAAAAGGAAAGTATGATCTACAAACATAGGTGGTGATCTATGGGTTGTTTTACTGTACCCCTGGAAAGGTTACTGTGATGGTTGTACTGCTGCACGCAATGAGGTGACTAGGTGATAGCTAGAGGATTATGTGCAGGTTTGTGGCACCGTGTCTTAAGTAACTGACAAGCTAGAGCTTATCCAAAGAACGTGAATTATTTGGCCAGAGGAAAAGGGACTCTGAAGTCTCTCAGAAATTCTGTAAGGCATTGTCTCTATATTATAAAAAGAAAATTGAAAGCTCAGAACAAATGATTTCTTAAAATGTAACTAAAAATTGATTAGTTTAATATCCGTAGCTCTCGGCTTTTAATCTGGCATTGTTTTTGTTTCAAAACGTTGGTATTTAGTTTTACTTTTTTTTTTTTTTTCAGCACCAGGGATTGAACTCATGACCTTGCGCTTACCAAGCAGGCGCTTAAGCCACTGAGCTAGATCCCCAGCCCTTGTCATCTTGAGACAGGGTCTTGCTATGCTGTTCAGACTGGCCTTGAGCTTACTTTGTAGCCCAGGCTGGTCTTGAACTCACAACGATCCTCCTGTCTCAGCCTCCTGAGTGCTGGGATTACAGGCGTGAGCCACTACACCCAGCTTAGTTTTACTTTTTAAAAGTCTAGCTGATAGCCTTGGGTATATGCATACTGGGAGAAACTTGGAACTACAAGGGAATGGTTACAGGTTAAGTGAGAGGAAAGCGAACACTCGAGGTAGTTGAATATGAGAACGTAGTTTGGTTATTACAACAGTAAGTTTATCAGGATTACAAAAATGTTTTTAATGTGTTTCTTTCTGTTTTTCAAGGTTTTTGATTCTAATGAAGAATCCGGATATCTGGTTCTCACCATAGTTATATCAGGCCACTTCTTCATTTCTCAAGGACAGACATTACTGGTAGGTTTTATGCTTAGTAGTTTTAATATCTTCTATATCTTCTTAACTTTACATTAATTTTTGTACCCTCAAGCTTTTTCTGTCTCACTGAAATTCATTAAGTTCAATAAATTAAGCATTCTCAAACCTGTAACAATGGGGAGTAGAGCAGCACTCTGAATATTGCCTTCCTTCAGGAGTTTAGGGTTTATGGGATTAGAGTAGATCAGAGGATTGAGAGTGACTGTTCTAAAGAAGTGTTCTTAATTGAAGAGATTGATTTGAAGACAGGCAGACTTACAGAAAAGACTAATAGGGAAAACAGCAGATGCAGAGGGATAGCTAAAAGAAAACGAAGTGCATTGTTTTTAATTAATGGAGCCCTCCATAAATCTCCTAATTTTATAAAGATACATTTGTTCTTTATTCTGAATGTATATATGTATATGTATGCATATATATATATATATATATATATATATATATTTAAAGGAAGTTTCATAATGAAATATATAAAAGAGAAAATAAGAACCATTTTGCTTGAAAGTTTAGGTTCTATTTAGTATGTGGAAACAAAATGAAGAAACAAGGCAGTCATTAACTTCCAAAATAGTCATACAAGAAAGGAAAAACTACAGAAAGTTACTGTGTTGTTTAGGTGGGAATACTGTCATAACAGCTGTTTGCTGGATGCCTGTGTGGGTGTAATTCATTTATCAAATATTTATTGACCAATTAGAATATGCTAGGCATTTTGGAGGTTACTAGGGATATCAGCAGCAAAATCAAAAATCCCTGCTGTCAATGAGGATCATCATTCTCATGAAGAGAGACAGATGAGCAAATGGGCCAAATACATTTAAAAGGCATTAATTTTGGTACTGTCTCCCATGTTCTATTACACGACAGTAGCGTCCCACGTGTGTGTATTGTGATGGTTCATCCTTCCACTTAACTGAAATCAGCCTTGTCAGTGAGTGGGAGGTGACCTGGCAAAGCTGTCTTGGTTTTCCTTGCGACTCTTAGAACTGCGGCTTGAGTTGCACTGCTCTGCTTTATTAGCACTGTCAGTGCCTGCATCTGCCCTATGAGATTAGGTTTCCGAGGCTCTAGGGAGGGACACACTCCCGACTGAGGGGCGCCTAGTGCACAGCTGGTCCTCCCTGGCAGCATCGCAGGTCTTTGCCGAGTGGAGGCACAGGGCTCCACCCACTGCTTTGTCTGCCTCATCTTTCTGCACCCTCAGCCGGTATCATTGCACGCAAAACCGAGTTTCTCAGATGTTAAGATGCCCACTGCTGAGAAATATCAGGGCAGCTCGAACTCTACAGTTTAGTGCATGTTGTGTGCATAGATATATTTCACTGTTAAGGATTTTTTGAGTGGATTTTTCTTTATGTTGAGAGGTTACTGGAGATTGAACCCAGGACCTTCGCACTGAGCTATATCCCCAGTCCTTTTTCATTTTTTGAGACGGTCTTCACTAAATTGTAAATCGAATAATCCTTTTTAAAATATGCTTTAAAAATCATCTTTATTGAAGTATAATGTATATAAATTAAAATTCAGTAATTTTAAGTGTTCAAGTAGACAGATCTTGACCCCTGTACACAGTGTGTAGCCAGCATCGCAATCATGGTGGAGGTCTTTGCAGGTGATCCAGTGCTTCCGTGTGTACTTTGCAGTAAGGCTCCTTGCTCAGTCTCAGCTCCCAGAAGCCACTGGTCTGCTGTCACTATTGTTTTGCCTTTTCTTTTAAAAGTATACTTATTTTTTCAGTTGATGGGTAAGTTGCATGTATTTACTGTGTATAACATAATGTTTTGAAGAACGTGTACATTTTGCAGTCACTATATCTAGCTAATTCACATATGCATTACCTCCATCTTAGTTCTTTGCCTTTACTTGAATTTCATGTAACAGAGTCATGCAATATAGTTTTTTGTATCTGGCTTCTTCTGTTAGCGTAATGCTTTTGAGATTCATCTATTTTGTGTACTATCAGTCACTCCTTTCATTACCATTTCTTTCCATTACTGCACAGTATTTCATGGTACGAATAAACATAATTTACTCAGTCATTCAACTTTGGATGGATGGATGTTGGGGTTGTTTGTATTTTTTTGGCTAGTGAGTGCAGAGGACTCAGTCCTCCTGTGGGAGAGAGTGATTAGCTGGAAGCCATTTTGTAGATGTGCCAGATAAGCCTGGAACCCAAAACTGCTGCTGGCTTCTTGTAGCAGCTCCTAGCTGGGTGCAGACCTGTGGAAACTGCTTGGACTGCAGCGAGCCTGGTGAATCTAGTCTCAGGACAGGCTTACTGAGATTACCCACCACTCCACCATAAAGCAACTGCTGGCTTGCTGGGATAGAGTGGCACGATTTGGGACTCTGTCTCCACAGGCTGTCTACTAGTGAAACCAGAAAGGATCCTGGAAATGGACTATTTGTTTTTCTTTTTCCTTTTTTTTTCTTTTCTCTTTCTCCTTCATTGTTTGTATATGAGTATGAAAGTGGTTCCTAACCTCTTTGTGGGTATGGTTCTGTTCTGTTCTTCCTTTTATATCTTTCATCTCTCTTTTCCTTCTGTCTTCTGCACCAGTTTCCCCAAGTTAGTGTGATCCACTTTTGTCCTCTAACTTTCCTTCCAATCTCTTTCTCTTCTTCCACTCCTGTATTTTCTCCTTAATCCATTTTAAATTTCAACCTCAAGGGCAAAATTGACACATTATGGACTTACATATTGTATATAATTATCTGGTTTGTTTTACATTTTGTTATATAATCACAAATCTAGTTCACAGGTTAAAAGTTGCAAATTAAGGATTAGCTCAGTTTGTTGTTTTCTAGGCTGTGTTCGATGCTATTGGTACCACTAGTTTTTTGACTATTATGTGTAATGCTGCTAACACTTGTATGCAAGCTTTTGTATGGGGATGTGTTTTTCTTTTTCTTTGGTAAATGCCCAAGAGAGGAACTGTTGGGTCATATGGAATGTCTCTCTTTAACTTGGTAAGAAACTGCACACCTATTTTTCACAGTTCCATTCTTATAGTATAAGCAAAGTATGAGAGTCCAGGGTGTTCCACATCCTCTCCAGCACTTGGTATTGTCAGTCATTTTTAATTTTAACTAGTAGATGTGTAATGGTGTAATTAGTAGAGGTTTTAATTTGCATTTCTTTTCATGTGCTTGTTTGCCATGTGCATGTCTCCTAGGGGACGCATCTGCTCATACCTCTTAACTATTTTCCATTGACTTGTTTACCTTCTTATATTTGAATTATAAAAGTTCTTATTCTGGTTAGACTCTTTCATCAGAAATATGTTTTGTGAATATAGAAAATTTTTTCTTTAGTATCTTTTGAAGATAATTTAAAAATTTCAAAGTCCAGGTTTTTCATTTTTCTCTTCTGTTTCATGCGTTTTGTGTGGTTCTTAACAAATTTTCATCTATTCCAAGATTGCAAAGATAATTTTCTGTTTTCCTCTAGAAATTTTATATAATTGTAGCTTTGTACTTAGAACTGTGGTCTATTGTTAAATTTTTAGTGTTAATACTAATTTTTTATTTTGTATAAAATATTTTCTTTTTTTAAAATATTTCTTTCAAAGCAATGTTATGGAATGTAATCATGGATCTTAGGGAATTTACTTTTAAAAGTAATTTTTAAGTAAGCATTAATTTAGTTTTAGGGTTTTTTTTTTTTTTTTTGGTACCAGGAATTGAATTCATGACCTCATGCTTGCTAGGCATGCACTGTGTCACTGAACTATATTCCCAGGCCATAAATTAATTTTTAATATGATGAAAGTTAAGGATTTGGGTTTATTTCTTGCATATGGAGGTCAATTATTCCAGTGCCATTTATTGAAAAGCCTGCTTTTCATCATTGAATTGCTTTGGTACCTTTTGAAAGTGTTTGCTAAGTACTGTATGTGTTGGTTTATTTCTAGACTGTTTTGTTCTGTCGATCTGTGTGTCTCCTTGCTGCAGTTACACACACTGTTGATTTCTTTTACTTTATTGTGGTTTTTGAAGTCAGGTAGTATGATTCCTCCAACTGTGTTCTTTTTCAAGTTGTTTTGGCTATTCTAGGTTATTTGCATTTTCATGTAAATTTTAGAGTATGCCTTCCTACAAGAGTTTGCTAGGGTTTTGATTCTATAAATCAATAGAATCTATAAATTAATTTGAGGAGAATGGACTTCCTACTAAATCTTCCAGCCTCTGAGTGTGTTTTAAATCTTTATTTGTTTCTTCTTTTAATTTCTCTTAGCAGTGTTTTGCAGTTTTCACAAGACAGGTCTTGTAATTATTTGCTGTTTGTTTATAAGTATTTCATATTTTTGTTATAAATAGAATTTTTGAAATTTGAATATCTAATGGTTTGTTGCTAGTGTGTAGAAACACAAAGTGAATATTAAAAATTAAAAAAAATTAAAAATCAGATGTATCCTGTCATCTTGTAAAACTGAGGCATTACATAGCTTTTATGTATACACCTTAGGATTTTCTACATAACCTGTTATTAGAACTAAAGACAGTTTTACCTTCTCCTTTCCCATCTGTTTACTCTCCCAGGCTTCCCCACCCTCTTCCTCTAAATTACACTGGCTAGGATAGTGAGAGTTGACGCCCTAGTCTTGTTCCTAATCTTAGGAGGAAAACACTCATTCTTTCCATCACACAGTAGGTTTTTTCATGGATATACTTTGAGATTGAGGAAGTTCCCTTCCATTCCTAGTTTGTCTAGTTGCCTTACTCCCCTTTTAAGATTCTGGTAATTTTTAAATAAAAATGGTTTACATATTTAAGGTATTTAGTGTGGTGTTTTAATGTACATATACATAACCTGTTACATGTGAAATGATTACTATAGTCAAGCTGTGGACATATCAGCACCTGATAGTTACGATGAGTGAGCATTTAAGATCTGCTTGTAATAGAGTAGTCTTAACTTTAATCACCATGCTGTTGTAAGGTCTCTAGAATTTATTCCTTCTATACAAGTCAAGCTTTGTACCCTCAGACCAACATTCCCACGTCTTCCATGCCTTTCTTCACCCCTGGTGACCACCTTTCCATTCTCTGCTTCTATGAAATCAACTTTTTTAGATTACACATGTAAGTGAGATCATGCAATAATTTTTTTTGTTTTTTATTTCACTTAGCATAATGTGCTTCAGGCTTATATATGTTGTCCAGAATGGCAGGATTTCTTTTTTAAAAGCTGAATCATATTCCATTGTGTGTATTGTGCTTGTATTTATTTGTTTATCCATCCGTTGATGGACACTTAGGTTATTTTTATTTCTTAGCTGTTGCAGACAGTGCTTCAATAAGCATGGGAGTGCAACTGTCTCTACCAAATACTGATTTCATTTCCTTTGATTATACACCTCCAAGGGAGATTTGCTAGATAATGTAGTAGTTCTCTTTCCAGTTTTTTTGAGAAGCCTTCATACTGTTTTCAACAATGGGTGTACCAGTTTACATCCCCACCAATACTATGTAAGGGCTCCCTTCTTTCCACATCCTCATCAACAGTTCTTAGCTTTTGTCTCTTTGATAGTGGCCACCCTAAGAAGGCCGAGGTGACAGCTCACTGTAGGTTTATGGTTAGTCATATTGAGCGCCTTTCCAGAAGCCTGCTGACTCTCCGCCAGTCTGTGGAGAATTGTCTGTTAGGTCTGCTGTAACTGGGATAGTAAATGTCCCTCAAATACCTGTGTGTTGAAAACTCTTTCCCAAGAGAAGATGGGACTTAATGGGAGGCTCAGGACACTGGGGCACAGCCTTGAAGGAGAGTGGAGCCCAGCCCCTTCGTCCTCATTTTTGCTCCCTGGCCGCAAGGTGAGTGGTTTTGTTCTTTTCCACCATGATGGGCCCCTGATGACAGAGCGGAGCCTCCTGGCCTGTGCTAGAGAACCCTTTCCTCTCTGTAAACTGATTATCTCAGGTGTCTGCTGCAGTGATAGGAAGCTAGCTAATGCAAGGTCCTTTCCCATGTTTAAGTGGATTATTTGTTTTTGCTATTGATTTGAGTTCTTTGTATATTTTAGTTATTAACCTCTTGTCAGACTTGGGGTTTGCAAAAATTTTCTTCCTTTCTGTCTGTTGCCTTTTCATTATTTTGATTGTTTCCTTCACTGTGGTTTGCTGAGTTTTTAATCATGAATTAGGAGTTGAGTTTTTTAATGCTTTTCTGCATCTATTGCGATTTTTTAAATTTAGCTCTGTTAATAAATTTTAAAAGTAATCAGTTTTTACTGAATCAAACTTTATTGTAGAAGTATTTGATTTTAAATATTACACACATGTATGATAAAAGTAAGAATACACATTTAAAAGGTATTTTACTCCCTAAAGAAACAGTTTTTGTCAACTCATACAATTTATTTACAGTATTTGGGGGGGGCAGTTCCACAAAAAACAATACATAGATGGGCAAATACATTTGGATTATAACTCATGTGAGTTGCAATTTTAAGTTGATATTACATGTACACACCCCCTCCCCCCAGACTGATCTGAGTTGTGACCTATTTTTAGAATTTTTCTCATGGAAAGCAGGGATGGGACATCTATGGCAAGTTTTAGCCACTTGTGTGCTAGTATGAGAATCCAGCTGTGGATTAAAATGCTCTATGTTTATTCTCTCATTTTTGTGGAAGCTGACTCTCCCTCCCCCAAAATTTGTTTCTTTTGGGGAAGCAGATGGCTCATGCTCAGTAACAGTTCTGTGTGTATGGTATGCTTTTGTGAAAATTCAAACAGGTCACCAAGGCTTTGGGTTTCCCACTTGGTTCTGAGTTGCTGTTTGAACTCAATTTCCCTGGACTTCAAGGGTCTCTGCTCGCTGCCTCCTGTGAGGCCCATGGGAAGCAGTGCTTCGGGCTGACCTGTGTGTGTGGTGTTTACTGATGCTACCAGTTTCCCTTTTGAGACAAAGGGAAATGAGACCTTGTTTAGTGCATGCACTCAGCTGCGGAGGCCTCCGTGCAGACCTCCACCAGGCATTCTGTTGTCATTTATGTCACAGGGTTGGTGTAGCAAGAGGGCTGAGAACTTTGGCCAGGTCTCAGTCTACTGTAGACTTGAGCTCAGGTGGCTTCTGCGTTCTAATCTTGGTATCTGAAGAGATCTTCCCTTGGCTATTTTGGGCCTTTAATTTTTTTTCCTAATTGGTAAACACAGTCAATTGACTTCACTATTTTTAAGCGTATGTGTCGGGGGCACTGAGTACATTCCACGTTGTGCAGACACCACCATAGTCTGTCTCCAGAACTCTTTTATCTTGTAAAACCGCAATTCTGTATTCATCAGGCAACAACTCCTTCTCCCTTCCCTACTCTGGGTAGTCACCGTTCTACTTTCTGGCTATGAATTTGACTATCCCATGTACCTCATATAAGTGGAATCATATATTTATATTTTTGGGACTGGATTATTTCACTTAGCATAATGTCCTTGATGTTTATGCATGTTGTAGAATGTGGCAGAGTTTCTTCACTTTTTAAGACTGAGTAATATTCTGCAGTATTAATATATATTTTGTTTACCAGTTGGTCAGTGAACATTTGGGGTGCTTCCACTTTTTGCTTTAAGAATGCTACTGTGAACATGAGTGGACAGATAAATATTTGAAACCTTTCCTTCAGGTTTTTGGGTATGAATCCTTAAGTAGAATTGGTAAATGATATGATAATTCTTTTTTTTGGTACTGAAGATCGAACTCATGACCTCACGCTTGCCAGACAGGTGCTTGTGCCACTGAACTATATCCCCAGCCATGATAATTCTATTTTTAGTAGAGCAATGGTTGTACTATTTTACACTTCTATTAATAGTCCACAGGGTTCCAATTTCTCCATATCTTCATCCATACTTGTTATTTATTCTTCCCTGGGGCTAAGGGTATAACTTAGAGGTAGATCACTTGCCTAGCATGTGCAAAGCCCCAGTTTGATCCCCTGAACAGCAAAAGATAGTAATAAAGGTTTTTTCTATAATAGTTGTACAGTAAAGCTGGATTGTGAGCTTCATTGGCTTGTGTAATGCCTGGATTATTACACATCTGGGTGTGTTTGGGTGGGTCGTGGAGACTGACCTTGTGTACTGTATCTGATCCCTCACTTGTTTCTCTCTGGTGTGATTCCCTGGCTCTGCTTCCATGCTATCATGAGTAAGCAGCTTTGCTCCACCAGGGTGTTCTGCCATGATGTTCCTACCTTGGAGCCTGCCCCCGCCATGAACTGGATCCTCTGAAATGATGAGCTCTGTTAAACCAGGAGACACCTCTAAATTGTGAGATTTCAAGCTGCAGATAGAAACTGTCCTCGTGTGAATGAGAGGGTATCTCACATGGTTTCGATTTGCATTTCCCTAGTGATTGCTGAGGGTGAGCATTTTCTATGTGCTTGTTGGGATCTTCTTTTGAGAAGGGTCTGGTTGGGATTTTATTGTTGAGTTGTAGGATTGGTCTTTCCCCCTTTACACTCTAATTGTCCTCCACACACATGCACAAATACACATTCAATTGGTAAAGGTAGATTCTTCCGCCGCCTGGGTCTCAGGTGATCTTCTCCAGCCGTCTCTTTTTTAGCTTGGGCTAGGTGTAGGCTGAGCACTGTGAGCACGTTGGATGGCAGGGACTTGGAAGCAGTATGTCTCTGGGGCATTGAATTGTCACTGTACCCCTCCTCCCATCACCCTTAAGTGCGGGGCTGCCTGCTCGGCTGTTGGGTGTCTCTCCTCTGAGTGCTGTAGCTCCTGATAACTGCACTTCTCTTCAGGGGACTGTCCTCTTTCCCTACATTCCGTACTTGTTAGGGATAGTAATATTTTATAAGTGGTTTCAGTTATAGATTTTCCACCACAACCCCCCTGTTTGTATTTTCCTTTCAATTTTGCTTATGTAAATTTTTATTTTGTATTTTTTGTACTGGGAATTGAACACATGGCCTCTTGCTAGACAGGCGCTGTGCCACTCAGCTATATCGCTGGCCCAAATTTTTTATTTTTATGTGATCAAATTTATGCCTTTTCCTTTATTACATCTGGAATTTAAGGCAGAGAAAAAAAAAAGAATTACTTTTTTTTTTCCTCTGAAAAAAGGTAGAATAATTCATGACCCCTTTTGGGGTATTTCTCCAAATTTAAAAAACACATTCCTTCTTGTCTCCCTTCTCAGTCTAAAAATTGGGAAGCCAAAGTGTCAAGCCAAGGTTCAAAAGATATCCAATGGGAGAAATGATTTCCCAAGACCTTAGCTGCTATTTTAGCCACTCCTTTTTATCTTAGTTGGTTCTGATCCAGTGTGCATGTCTTTGCCTAAATAAGATTATGCCCAAGACACAGAAGTTAAATAATTTTGAAGCAATTTTAATTCTCTTTGCTTGGGAAACCTGGGTCGTCATAAAATTGATAGAGGTCATAGCTTTTGGTTTGATTCCCTTGTATTTTTCACACCCACACCTGCCCAAATACTCCTCTAAAAGAATTTTTCTATTTACCAGTAAAAATATTACATTCCTATTTAAGTGAACCCTGTAACTTGCAAACACGAATTTCAGTCCAGTTTTTAAAATGTTCAAATCAATTTCAACTGTAGAATATTCTAAGAGTAAAGATTTAGCACAAATTTTCAAAATCTAGTTATTCACATATTTAAGCTCCTTAAATTAGAATCAATCTTTTCTTTAGCCACTTTTTCCAGAAAGATAAGGGAAAACAAAGCTCTTCATCACTTTATCACCCAGTCCCATCATTTAAAACCACTGGCATTGTCTTAGTTACTTTCTTGTAGTTGGGACAAAATACTTGACACCCACAAGTTAAAGGAGGAAAGGTTTATTTTAGCTCACAGTTTATAGAGGTTTCAGTCCATTGTTGACTGGCTCCAAGGCAGGGCAGCATGGTAGAGGGGCATGTCAGAGAAGTCCTTGACAGGGTAGGTAGGAAACAGTGTCCCTTCCTTCTTTCCCTTTTTATCCCATCCAGCCTGTAAGCTTATTGGTTGGTGGTGCCACCCCAAATCAGGTGGGTCTTCCCTGTTTAGTGAGTCCATTCAGTCACACCCAGAAGCATGAACTTTAGTCAGTGAACTAAACCATTATCACACCCCTTGGGATCTAGTATCACACACCCATGATCCAGCTTCTCCCAAAGCCCCACCTAGGAGTTCCTGAAGCTTTGGGGGAGCATCTAGATATAATCTATACCAGGAATCAATTAGGTTCACTTTTTTGGTGTCTCATTATATCTTATAGAGACATTATAGACGGCTAAGTTGAGTAGAAATGTATAAGCAGTGATATAATGCTGAGCCCGCAAGGTCATCAGTGCAGACAGTGAGAGAACACATCATGGCTGAGGCTGGAGGCACATCTGTCGAAGGCCAGACCTCAGATAAAGATGGAATGATTAGGCTTACATGCCTTCCAAGGGATAAGCAATAAATTAAAGATTATGCTATAATTGATGTCACCTGGTCCAATAAAGTCTAGATAGACATCAGTCACCCAAGGTATGTGATCAGGACCTCCTGATCCATTCCTTCCAAATAGTCTTTGTTCTTTACTTGTACATTTGCTATGTGACCTGGTTCCCCATTGGATCAGTATTACGTAAGCGACTATACTTGTAATCTTACTGGTTGATCGTAGTTTTGACCTGCGTTATATCCACCGTGTGATTTTGTACCCACTTTGTATTTGCTCTATAAAACTTTGAAAAGTGGGCTCATTGGCAACCCACTTTTGTGTTGCTTCCTGCTTCTCAGGAGCTGTATCTCTGAATAGTTTTCCTACTCTTAACTTGTGTTGTGCCATAGAATTCATTGTTTGATTTTGGGGAACACAAGCTCAGCATATCTGACATCTAGCATGTTTGGAGTTATTTCCCTTATATTAGA